>CM075017.1:24065077-24110388 GCA_037576675.1 Pangasius sanitwongsei | reverse complement strand
CACACACACACACACACACACACACACACACACACACACACACACACACACACACTCACACACACACTCACACACACTCACACACACACACACAAACTCACACACTCACACACACTCACACACACACACACAAACACTCACACACACACACACACTCACACACACTCACACACTCACACTCACACACTCACACACTCACACACACTCACACACACACACTCACACACACACACACAAACACTCACACTCACACACACTCACACACTCACACACACACACACACTCACACACACACACACACACACAAACTCAGAAAACATGCTCACACACTAGGATCACTCACGGAAAAAAACACTGCTCTTTTTTATAAACTGAAAAAAATAAATCAGACAAATTGAGTAAAAATAAGAAAGAAATTAGAATCTGTTTACATTTTAGCTCATATTTATTTATTTATTTATTTATTTAATTATTTAATTATTTATTTAATTTTAGCTCAAACTCTTTTTTTTTTTATTCATCAGTTTAAAATGTGATTTCAGAAATTCTACTCTACAAATATTTTAATTGTAATCCTGATATTTTTTGGTTCTTCAAAAAAAAAAAATTTGTTCAGCACTTTAAAATTAAACCGGCCCCTTACCACTAATAATAATAATAATAATAATAATAATAATAATAATAATAATAATAATAAGATGATGATGATGATGATGATGAGTCTTTGAAAGCAGGAGATGATTTTTCACATTTAAATATTTGTTTTTTATAATTACAGTTTTCTAATTACAATAATTAAAGACATTTTCATGTTGCCAGATTGTATAGTTGTGTGTCATAATTAAGATTCTAGCAATATTTTATGATTTATCGCAAAACTGATATTTATCTACTTATTTATTTATTTATTTATTTATTTATTTATTTATTTATTTATTGTTCACAGCAGAACTTTTCACATTTCACAGAAACGATTCAGTAAAACCTCTGTAACAAGCCTCACACTGTTCGTTAGCGTGACATAAGGATCCGTGCGCATGAACAGGTCGTTAAACTGACCTCAGAAGGTGAAAAGGGCGGAGTAAAGGACAGGTGTTAATTAATCTGATATTCGTACATCATGATAATATCATCAGGTTTCGTGATAATGTGCGTTTTATGAAATGTGTAAGTGATGGACTGAAGCAGAACGTTACCGTAACATCTTTGGCGTCGCTCTTGGAGGCGGTTGCCATGGCAGCTCGGGCGGCGTTGGCACGGCGACGCTCTCGGTTGGCCTGCACGGTGGAGAAGTAGTTCACGGCGGCGAATTCGATGAGGGCGGAGAAGACGAAGGCGAAGCAGACGGCAATGAACCAGTCCATGGCGGTGGCGTAGGAGACTTTAGGCAGCGAGTGTCGAGCGCTAATACTCAGCGTCGTCATCGTTAGCACTGTAGTGATGCCTACACACACACACACACACACACACACACACACACACACACACAGGGGGCGGGGTTTATATACACAAACATTGACACTGACATTGATAAAATCTGGTGATCACAGTACATTTCCTTACGTTACTTAGCTTGCTAGAAAACTTTACTAACATCAGATAGCTACTACCGATGCTAACATTAGCTAAGCTAACGTTATTATTTCTCCGTATTTAGGTGATTTTTTGCGATTTCTACATAGACTTGGTGAAGGTTTGTTTATCTTTTTCTGTCACCGTGTTTCTGACCAATCAATGAAAGAGTTTTACGGGGATGTTTTCTGCCCTAGCGAATGTTTTTGTTTGTTTGTTTGTTTGTTTGTTTGTTTCTTGATTTTTGGTTTGTGTAATTATGTGAAAACAAACCAAACAGCTAACAAGTATTGATTTCACTCCAATTCAGACACTATCAAACATCTCCGAACATTTTTCTTTCTTGCCTACGCTGAGCGGAAATAAAAAAGCATCTTAAAAGTACACAAATTATGCGATTTGAAACAGGACTAGGTGATTAATCGTGTTCCCTTGAAACACAGATCCACAGAGTAAATAATTATTTCAGCTCTGATTTAGTTCTGACATCAGCTCATTCTCGGGCACTTCTCAGGTTTAGCTTAAAGTCTATTTCACACTTAATTCTCCACAGCACACTGAACATCATATCACCCCTCCCCCCCTCTGAATCAACACTGAATCAACACTGAATCAACTCTGAATCAGCTCTGAATCAACACTGCATCAACTCTGAATCAGCTCTGAATCAAAACTCACCCTGAATCAACTCTGAATCAACTCTGAATCAAAACTCCCCCTCATGCTGAATAAACACTGAATCAACACTGAATCAGAAATGAATACAATATTCCCCCTCCCCCAGACCGAATCAACACAATGAATCAACACTGAATCAGAAATGAATACAATATTCCCCCTCCCCCAGACCGAATCAACACAATGAATCAACACCAAATCAACACTCCCCTCCCCCACACTCAATCAACTCTGAATCAAAACTCCCTCTCACACTGAATCAACTCTGAATCAACTCTAAATCAACTCTGAATCAACTCTGCATCAGCTCTGAATCAAAACTCCCCCTCATGCTGAATCAACACTGAATCAGAAATGAATACAATACTCCCCCTCCCCCAGACTGAATCAACACAGTGAATCAACACCAAATCAACACTCCCCTCTGAATTCCCCAAACTGAATCAAAATGGCCTCTGTTTTTAGCTGTGTTTCCCACACAAATGTACTGAATGGTGTTTGTGAGATTGACAGAACGTGTAGGAGGCGAGTGAGCGTGATGAGTTATTCTGAGGTATTCTGAGTTATTCTTTCTCTGGAAAAAGAGCCAGCGACAGAAACTCTGCCATGGAGACGAAAAGCTGGAAAGACGAGGAGCTCGCCCACAACTTCAGGAAAAAAATTACAAAGAGCACGAATCTCCGTTCCAGATAAAGAAACCGAGAGTGAGGACTGAGACAGACGCTCACCGTGCCTCACTGGGATTTTCCTTCGTTATTAAAATAATAAATCACACCTTTATAACAGGAACTGATATATGTTGTAGAGTGTTTGAGAAATTAGCAGATTTTCAGATTTTACATTTTGCTGCCTTCAAACACATTAAATACATAGTTTACATTTATTTTTATTTGGTTATAATGCTAGTTTGTGTGTTAGTGTGTTTACTACCAGACGTATTCAGAGTAGAGTTCGTCTCTCTGTGATTATTAAACACTGAAATTCCATACACCAGTATTCACACCTCAGACATAACTACTGACTTCAGCGCTGTTCAGAAGTCACGTGAGAGTTACGCACGTGGGGGCGGAGTTTATCTAAAACAGGGCGTGTCTCAGTTACGCTCGATTCTGATGTTGAGCTTAAGCGCATGTTTCTTGCGTGATTTCGGCTCGAGTGAGGAGCAGCGTTAAGTCCAGCGCCGCTGTCTGACAGTTTAATATAACCACAACACGTCACGCTGAGATTGATGTTCTGGCTGTAAACACACTCACACACGCTGTGGAACGTCATTCGACAGCTAATTTAAATACATAAATATCACACTATTCAGTCATTAATAATATCCTCACTTTAAAGCTCAGGAAAAGTTTTTTCACACAAAACACAGGGGAGGAGACGCGTCTTAATCAGAGACACGGCTTATCTGGAGGAGGAATATTTTACAGATAAAGTGATGAATGGAGTTAAAGTTTCTCTGGAAGCGTAGCAGATGAGTGCTAGGTCAGATTATCCTTCACACCGTGAGCGCGTTTTCTTTACAGCATCGAATTAACACCAACACTGACTTTATTTTATTAATTCAACAAATCAGCAGAGAGAATTAAAAGTGGGATAAAATCTCCTACATCTCACACACACATTACGATTTCATCACCTCCATTTCGTTCCTAAATAAAATAAAATACTGTATATGTGCTGGATCAAGTGCTATTCTATGAGCTGCTGAATAATGAGTGTAGAAGCCTTTTGTTAAATTAAACCAGTGATTAATGTGATAATTACAGCTAGAACTGTTCATGCAGTAATATAATATATTATTAATATACAAGACTCCTATTAGATTTATTTCAACACTCGCCATCTTCTCGTTCATGTATCATCATATTGGTCTTTTTTTTATTTGTAAACTGTTCTGAATACCAGGAACTTTCCTCACGTAAATATTGTTCTAACTTTAGGATTTATGACGCTGACTCTGAATATAATTCTAGGTTGTATTTTAATCTGTTTACGCCATCCGGACTGTTAGAAACTCACACACAGCTCATTTACACACTCGTACTTGCTGTAATTAGCTCGTGTCATGGCTTTTTGTCAATAAACACAGCTTCAGTTCTTCATCACCGTCCCTGCATCCAGTGGACAAGAAACAAGAGCACAAGCTGCTCGTAAACATGCGTTTTTTTTTCCTACTGTCTTTAAGAGCCGAGTGAACAGGAAGTGCAGCTTTAACAGAGTGATGCGCTGGTGAAAAGCCATGCCAGAGGCGATGCGATGCTTTTATGAGGAAGAGAGTTTCGTCCAAATGAAGCTCACTGGAGTAGAAAGAGTTCTATGAGAGATTACAGCTATGCGCTCAGGGACGCTTTCACTCCTGATGCTTTTAAACATCACTGCCTTTTGTTCCCAGAGATATACATATACATATACATATATATATATATATATATATATATATATATATATATATATATATATAGTTAGACTCAAGAATCATTATGGATACGTGTTGAAATGTAGTGCTTCAGCTTTCCTGTGTAAATTTTTTTTAAATGATGGGAAAAAATTTACACAGGAAAGCTGAAGCACTACATTTCAACACGTATCCATAATGATTCTTGAGTCTAACTAAAATACAGTTTTATATTAAATGTTTATTTGTCTGTTTTCTTTTAAACGTCAGTGAATTGTGTAAGTCGAATCAGAGTCATTTTGTTCATTCAGTGAGTCAGTTGATTCAGTGAATCCTTTCAGTCAGATGTGAGATTCACTCGAATGGATCATACTTTTTTTCACCTTGGGGTTTTTCCATCCAAATTTTTTATGCAAATGAAAAAAAACAAAATGTATCGTAGTATAAAAGCCTAAATATTCCCTAAAAAAGGGTTTTGTCCTTGGCTGTGGCACAAAAGACGATCTATCAGCGATGTGAAATGAGCGAAACAGGTTTTTGAATAAATGTTGTAATAGAGGCGTTAAATCTGCTGTTTTGTTTTTTTCCATAGTTGATGGAAACATAACTTTTGGACGGAAAATGTCTCTCAAAGAAGAAAACCAGCTAAGGATCTTTGCTCCTCTTTTTCCTTCTCCACTCTCGATAAGGTTCAGAAGATGTACAGGTTTCCAGAGAAGTGCAGAGAGGATGGAAGCAGAGATCCTGCAATCAATTCACTTTAGTCCTCACGCCACTCAGAGCGAGCGATTCGAGTCCATTATCAGCTTCTGCCAACAGCGTCCATTAAGCTAATGAAGCCTGCTTTACAAGACACACAAACAGCCGAGCGGCAGAGAAATGCCTGGAACTCGGGACTGCACTTCACTTCCTGCTGATCGGAAAGAACCGGGATTCCGAGGAACATCAGATTAAAACTAATCGATTTTTGTCTAAGGAACACTTCGGGCCTGAACGGCTTTACATCAACATACCTTTCACTAAAATAAAAATATTATATGCCGTGGTTACCATGGCGAGATCTGCAATGAAATATTTACAACACAAAATGCTTTCATTGTTGTCAGATTAAATTTTCAACTGTCATATTGATCACGTTGAACAAGAGGGAAAAAAAGGGGAAAAAAAGCAGAAATAACTGAAAACAGCAACAGGTGAGAGTCATTAACTACCATGGCAACGGGGTAACAAGAAAAGGAAACAATGCCCATATATGGAAAGTAACAAACATGTCAATCATTTCATTATGTTAATTTAAACAGGTTGCTAGATGACGATCTCAAATCTTTCCTGAGCTAATATACACATTTACGTTGTGGTGTCCTTAATTAAATAATGTTTATAAAGTTTGTAAGTATATTATGCTAGTTCTGGATTTATCTAGTGCTATTCCAAAGCTAGCTAAAGATCTAACAGACACCAGATCTATTTTTACTCTAATGTTGTAGTGAATGTTGACCAAAATTGAATGCAGCTGAACATTTGAGGAAATACGAGGAGAGGGAACAGGTACAGAATCTTCCTGCTCCTGAAGTCTGTCAGTTTAGCGAGCTGTCAGAATTCAAATGCTAAATGGTCTGCCAATCAAATTCCAGACTTTGCAGAAACTCCGCCTACCGAAGACGGTTCTAGCAGGAACGGACTCTTTGTTGATCCAGAAGGAAACCTGAGCGAGGATGACGGTCATGATGCAGGGGATGTAGGTCTGAATCAGGAAGAAACCCATCTTCCTCTGCAGATGGAAGTGAACGGTCATGACGATGTATTCGCCTGCAGAGGACAAACAGGAAGCGTTTAAACGGATATCAGAGCGCTGATCCATGCAGTCGGGAAAAAAACTGTCATTTTAGCAGTAAGATTAAATAGATGAAATAAATTCAAATGAACTTTGATGTCACCCCATTCAACTTGAACAGTGTTATATAAACCGGTTCGAGTCGTGAGGTTTAGCGTGAAGCTCGGCGAGATCAGATTCTGTTCATAACGTCATCGGATTTTATTATAGAAACACCAGAAAACATTGTCAGAAACCGTAGTCTGGTGTTTTTCAATATGCTTATGTGTAAGTCATAACTTTTATAAAAGTGTGTATAAAATGATTAAAAAAAAAAATCAAGCTCAGGCACAACGATGCCGAGAGAACAGGAAAGACGACACTTTAATTTCTGTATTTGGGGTAAAATGGAAACTGAAGTAAACAGACAGCTACAAAAATTAACGTCATTGACGCCATCTTTAGAGAATATAGCCCCGCCCACCTAGAATCATCCAGAAAAAAAGTCAAAAACATAAATAAATAAATAAATTCAGAAGTCTCTTAACTGAAAAAAATGTAATGTTGTTTGTTTTAAGGTCAGCAGTAAATTCAGGACAGAATCTAGAATAAGAATAAGAAGCTAATTCTGAAAATGAGTTGATGGAGGCTTTTACTTTGGAAGAAGAAGAAGAAGAAGGTTTAAAGTTTTATTTTTCTAGCTTTCAATATAAAATATTTTGTGTAAAAACAGTTTGTGTTCAGGTACGAGGAAAATAAAATGCTAATTACTCAATTAACACGTTTATCTCCTTCATGGATGAACAGATATGACATGGAATCTTTTCTTCTTCTTTTCTTTTCTTTTTTTCTGGTATCTTGCCTAAATATTTCAGCTGTATTTACTCAACTCATAATTTGTTCTGTAGTTGAGCGAAACCGTGCATTCAAACAGGATAAGAAATAAGTTTGTCCAGATTAAACGCTAAAAAAAAAAAGTTCATGTTGGTTGAACTCAGGATTGGAAATAAACGTAACTTAAATTGTAACTTGGATGTATTTTTATATAAACTCAGTTTATTTAGATGTATTTATTACCCCTCAGGACCGTTTCTGATCGTTGTGCAGCTCTTCGTGCTATAAACGTGTCTGTTTTGTCACATAAGCAGTTTTTTTAAAGCACAATCAGCATTTTCTTTCAGCAGCAGCGCCGGTTTGTTTGTGTCCTGCAGAATTAAAAATGATCTATTTGTCGAAAAATCATTTCTTTATTTTAATATCCACAGGATCTCACGTCTCACCCGTGTTGGACTTGAGCTTTTCGCTGGACACCGTCTGTCCGATCAGGTCGTACTGCAGCAGGCTGGACGACTCCTGCGGCACTTCCACAGAAAATAAGGGCCCTTTCTTCCAGGTGTACACTATCTCACTCATCGGGTAAGCGTCTACGGCACAGAGACGCGAACGTCAGGTCAGAAATCATGGATATTCCAAATACCGTTTCATTCCACAGTGACTGTAACATGCGGAGAGCTTTAATCAGACGTACAGCTGCCGAACTTCAGAGGACAGGAGTGTCCGTCCATGGGGAAGTTTATGAGCCTCATGGGACACTCAGCGTTGATGGTTAATCTGAGAGAGAGATGAAGATCACAAACACGAGCACTTCATTCACGTGAAACACATCGCTGTCGCTTCACACACTGAGCTCATTTTACATCAGGGACGTCTCTCATTCTGACATTCGTTTAGTTTCCCGTGAATTATGAAATCATTTCTTGTTTATATTTATTTACACATATTTCTACAATACATTTCTATTTTATTTCACTTTATTTGCATTGGTAAGTTGGTACGTTTTGCACAGTTAGTTCTGGTACGATATTTCTATTTTTATTTTATTACTAGTATGTTCCTATCTGTATATTTTTACTGTTCATTGTAGTACTATTATTTTATCTTTGCTGATCATTACCTTATCTTGTCTTATCTTGTTTTATCTCATCTTATATTTACCTTACCATACCTTATCTTATCTTATCTTATCTTATCTCACCTTACCTTCTCTTGTCTTATCTTATATTTATCTTATTGTACCTTATCTTGTCTTAGCTTATCTTATCTTGTCTTAGCTTATCTTATCTTGTCTTATCTTAACTTATCTTGTGTTATTTTACCTTATCATTACCTTATCTCACCTTAGCTCATCTTATCTTATCTTGTGTTGCCTTATCTCATCTTATATTTACCTTACCATACCTTATCTTATCTTGTCTTATCTTGTGTTATCTTACCTTGTCTTGTCTTATCTTATCTTATCTTGTCTTATCTTGTGTTATCTTACCTTGTCTTGTCTTATCTTATCTTATCTTATCTTGTCTGTTGTCTGCTTTTTTCGCAGACTTTCACTTCTTCCTTGACATTACTCTGCTACATAATCTATTTTTTTAAATAAACTAAATTTTGCAAAATTACAGCCAGAATCCATATTTCCAAATTTTTTCCAAATCTTGCAAGAGCAACGTTTCAGCCGAGATCACAGCGAACGTGCAGTCGGATCTGATAGCAGCTTTGTGTGAAAGGGAGAGGGGCGGAACAATAAAGCTCACGAGATGAACGTTATTGTTTTATAGAGGAATATATGATGAAAGTGTTTTATAGAGGAATATATGATGAAAGTCGGGTTGTTTACCTCATGGTGTAGAGGATGGTTCCGTTCTGCATGATGCGGAACAGCTTGTTCGGAGTCGTCATGTTGTGAGCGATGGAGCGTTTGCCGTTTCGGAAAAACGTATCCGGAGTCCAGATCTTGCTGACCATCAGGTTGTTGAGACGCAGGATCTCGATGGGACCCTCGAACCGCAGACGCTCGTCTATCCACGTCTGACGGAAAAACACGTCCATGGTGTACTCCTGCCGAAAAAAACAAAACAAGAACTTTATTTATCCAGCAGCTTTAATGCGTTTAAAACGCAGATCAGTGTGATGTACCGGGAAAACATGCCAATAAAATCATTAAAATACAATCAGTGTTAATAAATTCTTTAATAAAATTTAATTATTACGTCTTTAATGAAATTAATTTTATATATAAAATGTAAGTATTAATAAATATTTTAATTTAATGGATTAATTATTAATAAAAATAAATGTAATCTCAATAAATTATATTAATATATTAATTCTTTCTTGATTTATTGCATATTTTTCCATTTTTATTGTTTTACTCGCATTCTTTCTTGTTCCTGTCTTTCTTTCTTTCTTTCTTTCTTTCTTTATTCATTTATCTTTCCTTTGTTCCCATTTTTCTCACATTCTTCTGTTCTTCCTTTTGTATTTTTCTTTCTATTTTAGTGTTGTCCTTTTTTCTTCCTTTTGCTCCAACCCTTCCTTTCTTTCTTTCTTTCTTTCTTTCTACTTCCTTTTTCTTTCAGCTTTTCTCACAGTCTTTCTCTCTCATTCTCCCTTCTCTGTATTACTTTCTTTCTCTTTCTTTTTCACTGTTTCCCCTTTTGCTTTTCTTTCTCCTCCTTTTCTCTCTTCATCATTCTTTTTTCTCTCATTTTATACTTTTTTGTTTCCTTTCGTTCCATCCCTTTCTTTCTCACATACTATGAAACATGAAAAATGCACTGTGATCTTCAGTGTACATTTTTTTTTAGATTTAGAATGAACTCGATTCCTTTATGGTGGATTCCAAAACCTCCCGACCAATCAGATTTGAGAATCGAACAGCGCTATGGTGTAAAATGATTTGTTGTATAGTTGCATCAATCAGCACAGTCATCAACAAGCCCACGTATAATAGATAAATAAAATAAAAACACGTTCACACGTCTGACTGTTTTTACTCACGCACCATTTCCACGTCAGACACGGGACCGAAGCTGGTGACGAAGATGTCCGTCTTCACTTCTGTGACGGGACCTGAGTACGAGATAATAAATCATTTCGAGTTATAAAACTTTAACATACAACTTTGTCATAATTTCCCTGAAAATATGATGCATGAGACTTCAAATTTGTCCAAAATAAGAACCTGATGTCTTCATCTCAAACATAAAGGTGTCCTGCGTCCTTCAGAAAAACGTTAAATGTAGTTCATTTTTAAAAAATATTATTCTTAAAACTTCAGTCAACAAACTGAAAAACACGAATCGAAAATCACTGAGCGTTAAAATTCACATAAAACTCATTACATACACCACAGCACTGCCGAATCCTGCGCTCTGATTGGTCAGAAGGTGTTGATTAATTCTCTATAACAGCAGCTCTGACAGTAGCGCAGGTTTATATTAATGCGCTCGTTCTGATACGTTATCGTTTCTATAGTAACAGCTCATTCACAGGGACGTGTACAGCGACGCTCCACTGATAATAAACACATTTTTAAAAAGTCATAGATATGGTGAAGTTTTCTTAAAGTAAGATGTTTATTTAGATGTTTGTTTAGATGTTTACATCATAAACAAGATGTTTATGTCTTATTAACTTGAAGAGAGAGAATAAAGAGCGGCTGGTGAGGGAACGAGTGTTTACAGCTGCTATAACGTAAGTGACAACAGGAACTCACTCGTTTCAAAAAATAAAAAGTGTGACTTGTCGTTCTTTAATAAATAATCACAGTAATTACACAGTAATCGTTGGTAAACTGCTGTGGTATAAGAGGAATAAAACATTAGGGACGTGCTTTTATAGGAAAATAATCACTTCAGTTGACAGAGTGTTTATTACTGACATATGACGCGTGTAAAATGTCATATGATAAGAGACAATATTTAACATGAACATTATTAATATCTTGGAAAATAACTTTTGTCATTTTGTAACAGAATTTTTACACAAGTGTGTTTTCTAAACATCCTGATTTTGATTAATTTTGGAAAGTTAGATTGATGACTATCACTTTTATATAAATACAGTAATGTGAGATTTATGTAACATCAAATAGATTTCTATCACGGACGAGGAGTCAGTTACAGTCACTTATAGAGTTTAAAAAAATAAATAAATGATATATCAATTATTTGAGCATACACAACAGGCCTAAAAAACAGTACAGTGTCTAGATATGTTGTGTAATTATCATTAATGAGAACACCTGCTCGTTATGATATGACTTCATAATAATAATAATATGAAGAAGAAGAAGAATGATGATGATGAGCTGTAACTGTTATAACATGTTAATATGTCCAGCAGTCTTTACCTCCGAATCCGGGTCGCAGTCTGTTGTCGTATCCGTCCAGCAATCTGTCCAGAATCCGTGTGATGTTGTCCAGATAGACTCGAGACTCATCCGGGCCGGATTTGGACCAAACTTTCCCGGCGCTGGACCCACGACACGCAACGACACGACGTTATTTTAAGAAGCAAAAGCGACAAAAGTTGTTAAAAGTGATTTAATAATAAATCAGTGTTTTCTGTGACTTACCATGAGAGCAGAATGAGAGTGTGTATGAGAGCCATGGCTGGGCTGAGCGTGTGCGTGTGTGCGCGTGTGTGTGTGTGTGTGTGTGTGTGTGTATGAAAGCCTCCTTCGTGTCAGCTGGTGGTGTGTACAGCTCATCGCTCAGAGGCGGATACAGGAAAAGGAGCACGCTTTCTGCGCTCGGCTGGAGAACCGCGGCGTTAAAAACAAGAACGTGAGTCCATTAGCTCAGAGCGCAGCCATGACGGCTAATCAGTTTATATCCTGATCTTATCCTCTTATTCCCCTCTCATTAGGTTATAATCTCTCCTTTACACCTTTAAGTTCAGTCTAAAGCGCGTCAGACGTCTGTTTTAAATCAGTAACGTCAGGGTCAGAGTGGGTAAACTGACACTGCAGCAGTTTTACAGCTATTTTATAGAAAACAATCTCACTGGGGTTGCATTAAACACGTCTTATTACATCATTAAATATAACAGCCAATCGGGTCCCGGTATGCAAATGAAGGCCATGCAACACCGAGTTACTTTTACTTCTCTCATGTGATTGGTTTTGGTATAATTTCCTATGAATTCTGTGTTCATAATGCATTATAAATACATTAATAACATGTTACATAGCATAGCATACATAATGCTTCATAGTGTTAGGCAAACACCTGCTCAGAGGTGCGTAAGCCTTTATAACGCATGAATAGATGACATGCATTATCTGCAAATCTGTTTATATGGTATACATAATGCATTATAAAGCAGGAATATATGAACTCTGTACTCATAATGCATTATGAATCTATTTCTATAGCATATGTTATATAGCATACATAATACCTCATAAGGTCTAATGTAAGAAGTTATGTATGAATCTTGCATTCATTATGCATTATAAATTTATTAATAACATCCTATAAGCATACATAATGCTTTATAGTGCTGGCAGAAAGCTTTTATAAGCTTTTATAGAGTTACAAGGATAATTTTTAAAGAATAAATAAATGCTGACTCATAAATGCAATCATAACGCTTTATAAATTTGTTTATATAGCATACATAATGCCATCTAGGGCCTAATATAAGCCTGTATGAAACCTCGATTAATAATGCATTATAAATGCATTTATAGCATCTTCATCTTATATAACATATATAATGCTTTATAGTGCCAGGCATAAAGCTGTATAAATGCTGAGAGCTACATTCATAACACTTCATAAAGCATGAACAGCTGATGTGTTATAGATGAATGCATCCATGACCTAAGCAGGTTTATATGAATCCTGTATTCATGATGCATTATAAACTGGTTTATTATAAGTACACATGTTATAATGCATTATAATGCAGGTTATTTTGCATTAGGACTTGTGGTACTGGTACTAGAGCTTGTGTTATAGAGCATTATAACATGTGCCTACTTTGTTTTATTATGAACAGCTGTTATATGTTATCTGTTCCTGAGCATATATTATAATGCATTATGAAGCGTGACATTATAAATTCATATACTGGTACTTTATGTAACCAGGGCTACTTACTGCAAATCTTACTGCAAAGGCTTATGTTACGCCTTATAAGGCATTATGTATGCTATATAATACATATGCTGTATAGACATTAATGTTATTGATGGTTTACAACATCGTGGTCTCAAACTTTCACATGGGAATCAATTTGCTTGACTTCGTATATAATTTACAAAACGTAGTGGTTAAGATTGGGGCGGAGTTAAGGGCGGGATTAGGGGCGGGGTTTGGGGTGGGATTATGGGTGGGGCTATCGATAATACCTGATTTTATTCATATAAATCAAAAGCTAACGTAGAGTGTGAACGTTAAACCAGCGAGTGTTACTATGCGGAGGTTGAATCCTGATTCTCTGCTGATATGTTTAGCTATTTGACAGGCGGAGTCTCATTAGCATATTCGGCCACGCCCACCGAGCCAGTCTCAGATCACTGAGTTCAGCTGCTGTTTGAGTGTTTTATCACTTATACATCCTGTTGTTGTTGTTTTTTCATTAAAACTTTGTTGGGTGTTTAATACAACACTCAAGTTTAATATTTCATGCTGTGATGATTATAAAATTTACAGATTTTGGCAGAAGGTGTTCTGCAGAAACTGCATCTCTGCCCTGAGGTAAACCAGGGATCGGCGGGGATCTGTCCTGCTCGGTGTTTGGCTGTAGCTGTTGTTATGAACAGAATCTTTATTGTAATAAAACCTCACCGGACGATAAAACTCATAAAAACTCAAACGGATACGAGCCAACGTGGATCGTGTATAATTGCCTGGCACGGCATGAAAGAGAAGAAAAAAAGACGGCGAGGTTTCAGACGACGGCCCGTCGGCCACGGATTCGTCTCCGTGAAGCGGAACGAGGACGTTTCCTCTCTATTGCTTCATTTTGAAAGTATATTTGATCCTGTTCGAAGCTGATTTGCAGCAATTATGGCGTCCCGTAAGCACTCGTTATATTTACGCCCAGGAAAAAAACTCAACTCTTCAGATGAGCTGAAGCTAAAAGCGTTAGCTGTGAGAAAATACAGCGATATGAGGAGAGGAGCGTGATCTCTCCGTTAAATCCCGAAGCCAGAAACACTCACTCAGGGTTTGTTTAACCAGCTTATGTTCTGAATTTGATCTGAAACGACAGCAACTCCAAGAAAAGATGTCCTGAAACCAAAACACTCAGACTTTTGCTTAAATATAACTGCAGTAGGAGATGATTTAGATTTGAAAAAACAAATCAGCTGCTTAAATTAGCTTCATATTTATGAACGCTGCCAAAACATACACTGCAGAAATACTTTTTTGATAAAGATTAAACAGTAACTGAACAATAATTCACTTTTCTGCTCAAAATATCTGATGAAATGCAACAGAATTTTCTGTAACATATAAAAAAAGAGATTTTTTTTCCTTTTTCATCTAGAATAAAAAGTGTGAACATATTATTAATAAATGTGCTCATTACAGTAGCATTATTAAATCCATCCACGTCCTGATAAAGAAGACTCAGTAACGTGCAATTTTAAAATCATCTGCTGTTCTATTTACAAAGAAATTAGACGCATTTGCATTTTGGAAAATTTAAAAAGAACATTTTGAGGGATTTGAGGGAAAAGAACTGTTCAGTCTTAGTTCAGCTAAAACTGCTAAATCAAAACTAAAACTAACAACAGCTAAAACTTTTCATCAAAAGACTGAAACTAAATGTGAATTAGCTGAAATGTTCTTTAGAGGTTCTGCAGATGTACAAACATTTTTCACTTCATTTTTTAATTGTTTTTATCTTTTCTATTTTTATCTGTTTTATTCTATTTTATATTCCTCTTTTTGTTTTTTTCTTCATTCACTTTCTTCTTTTGGTTTTATTGCTGATCTTAAATGATTTCTTACGTTAATTTATTGTAGTGCTTGCTTTGCCACTTTATCTAATTTTATTTTGGTTTTGTTTTTTGCTGCATTAGAAAGCTTCTCAGAGACCGTTTTATTTCAGATAAGCGCTATAGAAATATATTTTATTGAAATTTACATTTACATTTACATTTATTGCATTTGGCAGACGCCCTTATCCAAGCGACTTACATTTATCTCATAAATAAAAGTTTATCTCTTAAAAATTTTACTCAAAATGTGGAATTCAGACATTATAACTACTATGTTGTAATTAGGATTATTTCATAATTTAGTACCATGTTATTACACTTTATTCACGCGTTAGTATACAGTAGTTAATTGTTTATTACACTGTAATAAGCACTATGGAGAATAAGGCACTACACAGTGCTCTTTTATGGTCTTTTATGGAGAATTTCTTTCTGAAACACTAATTACTTGGACAAGCATCAGATTATAGAATGTTATAAATGTGATAAATTTAATTGAGAGTTGATTTTTTTTTAAAAAATAATAATAATCTCCAAGCTTAATAAACTTATAAGTTCTACTTTTCCAAAAACCCGTTTCCTTTCTAGTGTATAAGTACGAGGTATTTCGTCCCTCTCCCTCATGCAGTGGTGTTAATCGCAGAGCTCGGGGTAAATATATCCATCGCACGAGAGGATTTTAGACCTAAATGGCACAGATTCAGGAAGCTGAGCAGGAAGTGGAGGCCGGACGCAGATCAATGAGAACTGGGAGGGAACCCAAGCCGATTTGGCGAGCAGAATGCAAACTCGCGGGATAAAGGTGTGCCAAACGGGCGCTAACACGGCCGACACCACGCTGCTGCGGCCAAATGTTTTTCTGTTCGCTCCGTATGGAGGCTGAGGCCCGATAAAACCACACACAGAACCAAACGAGGGGCACGAACACAGAAATATTGTGAAGTCGGGGTCACGGGGTCATTATTCACCCGATTCAGTCATGTGACTGAACCTGCAATGTCCTGATCACATAATTAATAAACCGACAGCATCATCACGCATCATTACACAGCATTTTGTAGAGTATGTAAGTAATAAACACTGTGTGTGTGTGTGTGTGTGTGTGTGTGTGTGTGATGAAGCAGAGTTACTGTCATCACCCTGAAGTTGATTATTTTCCTGTAACAGCACGTCCCCAAGTGTTTTATTCCTCTTACACCACAGCGACTTACCAACAATTGCAATTCTTTACTTATTAAAGAACGACACATCATACTTTTTATCCATTTATAGTTATATTTAATGTTGTGAAACAAGTGAGTTCCTGTTGTCGCGTACGTTATAGCAGCTGTAAACACTCGTTCCCTCACCAGCCGCTCTTTATTCTCTCTCTTCAAGTTAATCAGACAAAAATAATCGCAGCTTGTTACATCACGTTACCGAGAAACCGCAAAGAAGCGTAAACTCCTCTGTCATGAAGACGTCAGAAAACTTAAAGTTACAGCTTCACCTCTGACTGTTACAAAGCGCTGACACTGGAGACTCCTTCCATCAATGTTATATAAACATCTCCTTACTTTAAGGAAACTTCACTTCACTTTTTTAAAATCTGTTTGTTATTAATGGATCGTTCACCATGCAAGAAAAACGATAGCGTATTAGAACGAGTGCATTAGTTATAAATAAAGCTGTGATTGCGGCTGCGCTACTGTCAGAGCTGCTGTTATAGAAAATTAATCAACACCTTCTGACCAATCAGAGCGCAGGATTCAGCAGTGCTGTGGAATAAGTTATTGCATTAATGTCTTTGCTGCTCTCGGCCAATCAGAGCGCAGAGTTTTAGAGTCCTGATAGATGAATATAACATGACAGAAATGTGCTGTTTTCTTAGCAACATGTATTTTGAGCTTCCTGTTTATTTTTTTCCGTGTTTTAACAGACTGTCGCTGCTCATCTGATGTCGTCTTGTTTTTTTATTCCATTTCGGTGAGGCTTCGTGTCCGTTACGTTTCAGCGTGTCAGAGACAATCCACACGTACAGGAGTTTACGTCTCATACATTACATTACATTACATCTCCCTTTTCTGCTTCTGCGCCTGATCACTCCGTCTCGATCGCGTCAGTCCCCGATTTACTGATTTATTCCTTCTGTGATGACTTCATTTCCTGTCACATTTGGTTTGAGTGTGTTGTGAGCAGCATTTATGGCTGTTTCACTTCACAGCTGAATTCATTCATCCAGTTTTTACATTATATATTAATTCATCTACTAATTTTAACACAATATACTGTAGAAATTAACACATTATATAAATAAATCCGCTCGCACCTGCACCAAAGAAATCACAGCAGATCAGTTGTGTTCACGGTACACTGATGGACGGTGTAGGGGTGCCAATACTTTTGCAGAGCAGCAGATGGTCTGTAGCAATAGGCGGTACATATAGAAGCATATATTAATGAATATTCGTGACCTGACTCTAGGGCGCAGTTTCGCTCTGTCACAAATTAACGCTAACTTTATACCTAATTAATATTCAAATATATTCGAATACTAAATGTTTTAAGTAACTGAAATTCAAATTAAATTTTTAAACATAATTGACAGTCCTGGTGTACGTACAGTATGTGTTATTAAATAAATAATTGCATTATTATTTATATGTGGAATAAAAGGAATAACAGTAAAAGGAATAAAACACTTCAGGGTGTTCTGTTACAGAAAAATAATCAACAGTAAGGTGGTGTGATGCGTTCGTTTATTAAAGAATGATGCACAGAAGTTTTTTATCCTTTTATAGTAAAAGTTAAAATAAAATTGTATTGTAAACATTTACATTTTTTTTAGTTTCTTTTGCCAATAATAACATTAAAAAGAAGAGGTGTGAATAATGAAATATCGGGGGCGTGGCTACAGCAGGAATTGGGGTACAAACATGCGCAGGTTAGGGTTAGGTTTAGGGGCGGGGTTAGGGGCGGAGTTATAGGCGGGGTTTGGTGTTTGTATGATTTCTTCCAACCTCGTTCAGACTAAACAGAACGACAGCCAGACACATGACGCTCAGTCATTCAATATATTAGACATTTTTAATGAAACTGCATTCAGAGATTTCCTTTCACTTCGGATTAATCCGAGCAAAACACAACACTGAGATCGGAGTATCGAGCGCCGCTGAGCCGAAGGCGCTCTTTAAATAAAATCCATGAAGCAAAAGAAAATTGTTTAAGACACAGCTGTTACACTCGTTTTCAGAAACACACACATGGTACATATTTTTAATGTTTTTATTGATTTCACCTGCTGTAACGGCGGTCAGTAATACTTATAGACCGCATTTCTCCGTACAGGAAACGCATCAGCGTGGAAAATTTTCCGTTATAATCTTCACCAAAAGCCAGCAGGTTTGTCTTCTCCTGGTCTGGAGGAGGCGAGTAATGAAGTGTGAATTCTGGATAACGAACTTCCTTTTTCTGGTCTTTATCTGCACCATGAAGCCGAACACGCGGCCGGTGCTGGCACGTCCTCGCTGCCAAACCCTAATCGATGCCAAACTCCACGTCCAAACGCGAGCGCGGTGCCAGGAAAGCCACGGCGAACGGGCAAAGCATGAAGAGAAACAGCGTGAGGGCCTCGTGACTGACGCAGCTTCAGGGACACAAAAATAAATACAGCACAAATACAAACACACAACAAACAGATGTCATGACAGAGTCATTTTATTTACACTTTTCCAGGAAAAAAAAAACAGTCCGGATCTATAAGGTTCATGGAAATTCCAGCAGTTACAGTAATCTGATCTGTAATCATAACCAAACAGGCGGAAAATCCCGGAAATCTGTTCGTCCCAAACTGCACACGCTGAGAGAAAGACAGGAATAAAAATAAATGGACTGTTTTATCACATCCTCATTAACATTCCCTGCATCACGCTAGCACGCAAGCGCGGCACAAGCTGTGTTATCTTTATTTAAATTATAACTATAAAAGCTGTTTTATTTACATTAAAACACTTATTTATTTATATTAATTTACTGATTCAATATTTTTTATTAATTGGAAATTTTCATGAATATCCCATAAGTTTATGTCAGAAAATAACCCATAAGGTTGTAGTGCAGCAAAAAATAATATATTTACAAAATTATTTGCTAATTAAAAAAACATAAACTTTGTGATTTGCATAAGTATTCGCCCCCTTTTGATGTGAAACCCCTACATTAGTGCTGGTGCAAGTCGTTACCATCAGAAGTGACTTAATTGGTGGAATGGAGTCGAGCTGTGTGTAAATAAAGTGTCACACGATCTTAATATAAACACTCCTGCTCCTCATGAAGAGCAAGAAGTGATCAAAACAAGTCCAGGACAAAGTTCTGGAATAGTATTAGTTATAAAAAAAAAAAAATTTAAATCCATTATTAAATAATAGAAAGAATACACACAGAGCCGTGACTCTGCCTCGAGGAGACCGTCCACCAAAAGTCAGTGAGCGGGTAAAGAGGGGATTAGTCCGAGAATTAACCGAGAGGACGAGGAGAACCCTGAAGGAGCTGGAGAGATTCACAGCTCAGATGGGAGAAACCGTTTCCAGGACAACCACGGACTGGACTTTATGGACGAGTGGTGAGAAGAGGAAAAAAGCCGTATGATTCAGCAAACATGTGGAGAAAATCTCTCCGGTCTGACGAGACCAAAAGTAAACTTTTCAGCCTCAGCACAAAGTGCTACAGCGATACGTTTATGAAAAACCCAACACTGAGAACACGATCTCCAGCGTGAAGCATGGTGGTGGTAGCATCGTGTTGTGGGAAGCTTTTCATCAGCAGGACTGAGGGTGAGATGGATTCTTCACAGAAGGAAAGCTCTTCCAGTCCGTGAGAGAATTGAGAAGCGTACAAATACAGAGAATAAAAAATGTAATAAAAATCCAGTTCCAAAAAAAAGAATTGATAATAATAGTAATAATAATAATAAGAAGAAGAAGAATTTATTAAATCAATTTTTTATAAAAATGGCTAAAGTAAGGGAAATGGGAAAAAAGAAATATTTAATACAAAATGAAACGAATAAATACTTGCTCATAAAATATGAAGTGATGCAACAAATATAAAAGGAGAAGAACTCTAGAGTAAAACGTTATTTTTACACATGAACATTTTCTGAAGTTTTCCAGATGTTTTTCAGAACTGTACGGATTTGCTTTAGATTTAAAAAAAGAGGCCACTTTAAGTGAAGTAACAATCTAAGAAATCGAGGCTCGACATCGAGACACGACTAATGATTACGAAGAGTGTGTGTCTCAGAGCCGCGATAGCAACCGCTACGCTAAACATGAACACTAACGTTTAAATCTGAAGACTCTCCCGCATCGGCTCGTGCGTTTAATCTGATTTTTATTGAACAGTAAAGCTGATATACAGTTTCTATATTAAGCGTTATTATAGACGCCAGTTTGCTAATGGATGATGACGAACGAACCACGCGGTCGATCGCTTCGGTGCTCACAGGCTTCGAAATCCCAGAGGCATCGAGCTGTAGCCTGGTGTTTTCCTCCAAGTTTTTAAGCGACAAGTCGATAATTTATTAAAACCACATAAGCATAACTACGTAACTGGAGCATAACCGGTGTATACTTAATAAAATAATAATGATAAAGTATAAAAAAATAACATCTGGAAGGAATTAGCAAAGGTTTTTGGTGCCTTCGGAGAGTTTTACATAGCTAACACAGTTAGCTTGCTTTGCTACAGACTTGTGCGTTATTGAATATGTGTTTATCTGGTTAGCTTTAAAAGCTAGATATATGTAGCTGCTACTGTTTCTCTTTTGAACTTAAAATAAAAAAGCTGAACAGGCCACGCCCACAAATTACAACATTAGCATTCGCTACACACTTATAGGTTTTCATTTTCTGGTGATGATCTGAAAATGAAGAAACTTCGAATTAGCGGAGCTGCTAAGAAAATACCAAAAAAAAGAGGAAGAAGCATGAGAGATAGCAGCGTGAGAGAAAGAAGCGTGAGAGATAGCAGTGTGAGAGATAGCAGCGTGAGAGATAGCAGCGTGAGAGAAAGAAGCGTGAGAGATAGCAGCGTGAGAGATAGCAGCGTGAGAGATAGCAGCGTGAGAGATAGCAGCGTGAGAGATAGCAGCGTGAGAGAAAGAAGCGTGAGAGATAGCAGCACTGGCCGATGTACCGGCGATATATCGAGGTATTTTAAAGCAGCAGATGAAACTGAACAGCGAGCGCTGTGGCTAATATTACAGTGAAACAGTGATTAATACCAAGGATACTATCGAGACTGCGGCTGATGCTAACAGCTCCAGCGTTAACATTGCTACTTGCAGTGAAGGTGAGCTAGCTAATGCTAGCTAGTCATGACTGTAATGTCTGAAATGTTTTCTTAGCTAAGTGTGATTTGTGTAGATCAGTTTGAAGCCTTTAGCGAATCCGCATCCTGAAGTCTGCTACGATTGGTGATGCACTGCATGCAAATTATTATTACTAGAACTCTCAGAACTTTAAAATATTTAACCCTGAACCTCAGAACATCAAACTACAGAACTTCAGAACTTTAAATGTTTTTAATAATAAAACTTTGAACCATAAAACCTTGGAACTTAAAACTCTAATCATTTTCGAGTTATGAATAGTTCCTGTAACTAGGAACAATCTGAATTTTAATACACAGAACCCTGAACTTAGGACTTTAAGAAACAGGATCTCAGAACTTCTTAGAACTTTAAACAACCAAATCTTGGAAATTAAGACTCTTAGAACATTGAAATGTGTAACCTTGGAACTAAGAACTCTTGGAAAACTGTAAACTGTGGAACCTTGACACATGATTCTTAATGAATATTAAATTTACAGCTTACAACTTTAAAATATGGAACCAGAATATCAAACTACAGAACCTCAGAATTAAAACCCTTAGAACTTTGAACAATAAAACCCTTGAGCTTATCATTCCTGAGGAACTGTGGAACCTTGATGCCTGATGTTCTCGATGAATATTTGTAATTTTACAAGAACTTTGGGAACGTGGAACCCTGGAACGTAGGCCACTTAGAACTTTGAGATATGGAACCGCAAATCTTGATACTATAAGGACGTTCTACGTTACTACGAATACTACGAATTCTTGCAGCTAGAAACTCCTAGAACTTTAAATTATGGAGCTCTGGACGTTAGAGTTTAGGACTTTAAGTTATGGACCATCAGAACTTCCAACTATCAAACCTTGGAACTGAGGAACCTTAGAATTTAGTTATTAATTTCATGTAAGATGTTTTTATAGGTTTGTATATAATATATAATGACAACAACAACTATACTAAAATATTAATAAAATGTTTTAATAAATAAAATAGAATAAATAAAAGTAATAACATAAAATTACACACTAAAAAAAATGCTGTTAAAAACAACCCAATTTGCTTAATTTTAAACAAATGTTTTTTTTAAATTAACCCCGTTAGAGTTGTTCATTTAACCGAGCTAGTTGCTTTACACGGACTGATAGAATTTAATTCTCTCAGTTCATTTTATTTTAGAAAAGACTCGTTTATTCCCTGCATTAAATTCTGTTAATGCTGTTTACTGCAACACAAAAATCTACGTTAAGTTTATATTCCAGCCGATAAAATGCATTTATAATATTCTAATCTACATCACGGAAACATGCAACTACAGACAATTTTAATGATTTCTTATGAAATTATTTAGGAAATAGTTTATTTTATATATATATTTAAAAAAGATAGAAAAAGGAGTCAACATTTTCCTGCAATTTTTTATTTCATAAAAATCATGAGTCATTTGGAAAATTTCAAGTTTCATAAAGTTTATTCATAACAAAGCGATAAAACATTAAAAACACGAGGATTTTAATTAATAGAACATTTGAGACGCTTTGTGTCGTAAAATCTTAAAGTGTGTTAAAGCACACTGTCTGAATTTGCTTTTTTTATAAAGCAACAATAATTCATACCAATCATTAATTCTGAAAAATGTCATAAAATAGACTCTAGCATTAAGTTAAAATAAAAGTTTTAAAGAGAAAGAGATCGATTTTCACGAAATACAATAAAACATGAAACTACGGATTTCTATGGGAATGATACACACACACACACACACACACACACACACATACACACACACACACACACACACGTTTCAGTAGTAATTTGTAAGTACTATCCGATAGCGTTAGCTAAACTTGTCCCCTAAAACTCTTCGCAAGTCGTAGCAGTGAACATGAGACAAAAAAATTTGGTGATCGTTCAAAATTCTGTTATTTATTTATTTATTTATTTTTATTTACATAAAAATATGTATTTATTATTTATTTTTTTATTATTATAGCATTTATTTATATTTATATTATTTTATATAAATATAAAATTAACTGCCTGAATATAAATGGCTAATTCCACTAGCTAATCCTAGCTAACATTAGCTACCAATAGATGGAGTAGTTTTAGGAAACGCTGCTCACTAAGTAACAACAAAATGTGAAGTCGGCGTCGAGCGTTAAAGTTAGAAAACCAGTAACTCGACTAGCTAACTAGTGCTTAGCTTACGCTACACCTCATTTTACTCCACATAGTAATAATCCGAAAGTAATTATCCCTATATTTAATGAGAAGGTCTCATGATTCACTCTTCGAAGGTGACCGTGACTGAGACCTTCACTGGCTTTGTGTCCTAGCAGCAGGAAATTAGCCGAACGCTGCGTTATCAGGTTTATAACCGAAAATAAAATCTACCAGGATGACGAGTCGTATCAGTGCGTTACAGAGTAAAAAACCCTCAGTTCTTTTAGTCTGAGATTAAACCAACAAAAGGAGCCAAAAAGCTCGAGCCAGCAACTGCGTCATGAAAATAACTCAGCACTATTTACAGTAATAAATAATAAATAAATAAATAAATAAATAAATAAATAAATAAATAATAATAATAAAACTATATTTTTAAAATTTTCAAAGTTTGCTAAGTGCTTCCACTATAAAATAAAAAACACAAAAAAAAGAAATATGTAAAAACATATATATATATATAATAACAAGAAGAAGAAGAAAACAAATTAATAAAAATAAAAAAATAATAAAACTATATTTTTAAATTTTACAAAGTTTTCAAAGTTTGCTAAGTGCTTCAACTGTAAAAGAAAAAATACAAAAAGAGAAATATGTAATATATATATAAAAAAATAAGAAGAAGAAATTAAAACTATATTTTTAAATTTTCAAAGTTTGCTAAGTGCGTCACAGATTAACTATAAAATAAAAAATACAAAAAGAGAAATAAGTAATAATAATAATAATAATAATAATAATAATAATAATAATAATAATATGTAAAGAAAGAAAGAAAGAAATGTGTCGCTGATTAACTGAATAAACTGAATATTTATTGTTATTGAATTACATGGTGTATAAAAGTCCATCGTTATTATTATTATTATTATTATTATTATTATTATTATTATTATTATGTGTTTTTTTCTCTTGCCCCTTTAAACGCTGCTCTCTTCCTCCGGCTGCTTTGAAGCCACTGCGCATGCGCAACACAGCGCTCTCACCGCACCGGGCAGAAGAAGTTGCATCTCTTCTGTCTTCATCCAAAGCTGGAAAATTAAAAATTATAGTTTTATTTATTTATTTATTTATTTATTTAAAAAAAAAAAAAAGGCATGGCGGTTTTTCGGAGGAGGAGAAAATGGAGCTGGGTTCGGATTTGGATTTTATTTGTGATGGTGGCTGCGGTTTGGGCGCAAAGGTAAGACACCTTTACACACACACACACACACACACACACACACACACACGCAACTTGGAAACACTCCGCTGTTATTCTTCATTATAAGCGCTAATTAGAGTGTTTCTCTTCCCGCTGAAGTGTCAGTGCTCCGAGCAATATGTCTCTGGTGAAGGAAACTGTGGACAGGCTGCTGAAAGGATACGACATCCGGCTCAGACCCGACTTCGGAGGTAAACTAGTCAATCTGCTTTTAATGTCAATGCTTATGGTGAGCGGAGGCGGTAATAAGCGCTTATGAAGCATGATGAAGCGCGTGCACGTGCGGAGCTGAGAGCGCACCTGTAGTGAGTCTTTAAATAACTCAACACTGACCTGACTCCTGATACCCGAGTCGGACCGATCATCGGTGATCATCGTGTATCACGGTTCCTAGTCCGAACCCGGTTCCTAGTGTATCACGGTTCCTAATCCGTACCCGGTTCCTAATCCGAATCCGGTTCCTAATCCATACCCGGTTACTAATCCATACCCGGTTCCTGGTCCATACCCGGTTCCTAATCCATACCCGGTTCCTAATCCATACCTGGTTCCTGGTCCATACCCGGTTCCTAATCCGAATCCGATTTCTAATTAATACCCGGTTCCTAATCCATACCCGGTTCCTAATCCATACCCGGTTCCTGGTCCATACCCGGTTCCTGGTCCATACCCGGTTCCTAATCCGAATCCGGTTTCTAATTAATACCCGGTTCCTAATCCATACCCGGTTCCTAATCCGAATCCGGTTTCTAATTAATACCCGGTTCCTAATCCATACCCGGTTCCTAATCCGAATCCGGTTTCTAATTAATACCCGGTTCCTAATCCATACCCGGTTCCTGGTCCATACCCGGTTCCTAATCCGAACCCGGTTTCTAATTAATACCCGGTTCCTAATCCGTACCTGCTTCCTAGTCCGAACCCGGTTCCTAGTGTATCACGGTTCCTAATCCATACCTGGTTCCTGGTCCATACCTGGTTTATATTCTGTACCTGGTTCCTAGTCCATACCTGCTTCCTAATCAATACCCGGTTCCTAGTCCGAACCTGGTTCCTAGTCCGAACCCGCCTGGAGTGTGTTCAGGAGCTGCTGCTGATGGTGTTGGTGATGATCTCTGAGCAGGAGACTGATGGAGCGTGCGCTGGTGTGGTGTCCTGATCCGATGAAGTGAAGTGCACGTGATTATGTGATCATTTGGGGTGTTTTTTTTAAGTAATACTGAAGATATGTTGTTGTTGTTCTTCGTCTTGTTATTATTATTATTATTATTATTATTATTATTATGATTATTCCAGGTCCTCCAGTGAGAGTGGGCATGAACATCGATATCGCCAGCATAGACATGGTGTCAGAAGTCAACATGGTGAGTAGCCTGCGGTGTTAAATCATCACTAATTGCTCACCCGAGGGTTGATCCGGTTGGGACGAAACCGAAATGTCCTTCACACATGACAGTACGGGTCCGGTGTCGTGGCACTTAACGCGCGTGTGCACAGACGTAGTCCGCTGATGGTTTGGGACGAAGCCACTTTAAAGGGAAACTTGGACTGGTTCTTGAACGCGGCGTGTTTAACGTGAACATTCTGACAATCGTACAGAGAGATAACGAAAGCAGTCTTTTACTGAGCACAACTAAACCTAACACCTAACTAACTAACACCTGCAGTGCTGAGTTACCCTTTAACGCACTCACTTAACACCTACAGTGTGGAATTAACCTTTAATGTGCTGTGTTAACACCTACAGTGTTGATTTAAACACCTACAGTATCAAATTAACCTTTAACGCACTCACTTAACACCTACAGTGTTGAAATAAACATCTATAACATCAAATGAGCGTTTATTGTGTCAGATTACCTTGAACACTTTCTAAAAGTAAACACACTGCTGTAGGGTTCTACGCAGAACCTTTAACAGAAGAACAAATGAGGAACCTGTAAGAGTTCTTCAATTTCAAAGTGGAACTTTATGATTATTCACATCACTACCAGCTATAATTTCACCTTTGAACTTTGAGTCCAAGGAGGCGTGGCCTAAGTATCTGTCAGTCCCAGTGAAGGAGGCGTGGCCTAAGTATCTGTCAGTCCCAGTGAAGGAGGCGTGGCCTAAGTATCTGTCAGTCCCAGTGAAGGAGGCGTGGCCTAAGTATCTGTCAGTCCCAGTGCAGGAGGCGTGGCCTAAGTATCTGTCAGTCCCAGTGCAGGAGGCGTGGCCTAAGTATCTGTCAGTCCCAGTGCAGGAGGCGTGGCCTAAGTATCTGTCAGTCCCAGTGAAGGAGGCGTGGATTAACAGGATTAACACCTACAGTGTTAGACTAAACACCTATAGTGTTGAATTAGCCTTTGCTGTGTTCAGGTAGGACGTATCGTGTTGTATTAAACACCGTTAGCATTAAATTAACCTTTAATGGGATAAATGAACATGTACAGTCATGCATCTCTGAAGTAACCTTTAGTGTGATGGATTAACATCTACAGTGTTGAATTAAGTCCCCTAGTAAAGAAATAAACACCTGTAGTGTTGAATTAACCTCTAATATGTCAGATTAACACCTACAGGCTTTAATTAACACCTCCCATGTTGAATTAAAGAGCCATCACATTGAATTCTCAGCTAGAGAGTTGAATTAACATTTCATTTTGTTAATCCAGTTAGTTGGATGTTAATTCAATACCGTGGATGTTAATTCTACACGGTAGGTGTTAATGCGGTACTGATGTAGTCGTTTAATTATTTTAGCACTCAGAATAAACCTGGGTTTAACATGAATGCGGCTCTGTCACATTTTTATCAGTAGTGAATAAGATACACCTTTGTTATGGACCTGAACACGGCTGTGTCCCGATTCGTCCGTTACACCTTTCTCCCTTCCTCAGGTGTGCCTGATCCCTGCGCCGTGGCGTTTAAGTGTTCAGGAACTTTATGAAACGAGTGCCGCTCGTTTGGAACTTAAATGCAGTAAAATCTGCAGAGATAATGAGACGAGGCCGATGAGTAATGTCAGCTGCTGTCAGAGTGTTTATTACGATTTGATGATGGAGGGAGAGACGACCGTGCCAGGAGTGTGTTTTATTTTTTTCTGTATGCAAGAGCACCCCCTAGTGATGATGTCTGGGTGTGTGTGTGTGTTAGAGCTGTGCCTGAGGGTGTGTGTGTGTGTGTGTTAGAGCTGTGCATGAGTGTGTGTGTGTGTTAGAGCTGTGCCTGAGTGTGTGTGTGTTTGAGTTAAAGGCAGAGGTTCAGCTCTAGTTAAAATTGATGCACGCTGAAGCTGAAGAATTTCGGTTCCTGCTTGTGTTTCACTGCTGTGTGTTATTTTATCGTTAGAAAGCGACGACTCTTGTTCTTTTTTGCTTGTTTGTTTTTTGCATTTATATGTCACGTTTACATTTTTTACACAGAAGTAAATAAAATATCTAAAAAGAAAAGAACCTCTCAGTGAACCTCAACAGATATATGTCTATTTCAGCAGTTTTTGTTCACTCGAGTCGAACTGCGTTAATTGAAAACGAGGACCTTTGAAGGAGATTTTAAGGTCCGCCCACTTTGCATAATCATGTCATGTCATATATCCTTACAAAGCTTTTTTTCCTACTTTGTACGTCAGTTTATGTCTCAGCAGCAGCAGCAGCAGCAGCGGCTCGTGACTGTAGCTTTTGTTGTTGCGGGACGACGTTAATAAGGACGTAGCCTCGAGCAGACTGAAGTGGAGACGCGTTCACGCTCGTGCTACAGGATACTGTCTGGAGAATCTTTAGAGTAAGCTGTAATTTACAGCAGCTGATGTTCGACAGCACACAGGCATCCAGCGTACGCTCTAGCAGCTCGTTCCGAGAGATTTTACACCTAACTGTGTTCAGCTGAGTTCAAGGTTAATCTCAGGAACCAGGGTTGCCAGGTTTCAGCAACATTTCCAGCTGAAATACATCTCAAAATCCCCATAAAGGGTCTGAAACAAGCCCAGAATAACTGTGCGCTGGAAAAAGGAGACGTTTTACTTCTTTTTCTCCGCATTTGTTATTCTCCGCACACTATCCACTCCATAATCCCTCTTTCCCTCTCTGAACTTTACAAAACTTTATATCTTACAGTAGAAACAGCTCTGTACATCACGCACACTGTCTGCACTTACACTGCGCCTTTGACTGAGGAAGTTTAGTACATTTATTTTTATCATTATTTGCTATAAAACTTGCTTTAAAAGTCACTCTTACTGGAGTGGAAACCTGTCAGTCAGCATGAAGGAGGCGTGGCCTGTATTACTGTCAGTCAGCGTGAAGGAGGCGTGGCCTGTGTTACTGTCAGTCAGCGTGAAGGAGGCGTGGCCTGTGTACCTGTCAGTCAGCGTGAAGGAGGCGTGGCCTGTGTACCTGTCAGTCAGCGTGAAAGAGGCGTGGTCTGTGTACCTGTCAGTCAGCATGAAGGAGGCGTGGCTTGTGTACCTGTCAGTCAGAGTGAAGGAGGTGTGGCTTGTGTACCTGTCAGTCAGCATGAAAGAGGCGTGGCCTGTGTACCTGTCAGGCAGCATGAAAGAGGCGTGGCCTGTGTACCTGTCAGGCAGCATGAAGGAGGTGTGGCCTGTGTACCTGTCAGTCAGAGTGAAGGAGGCGTGGCCTGTGTACCTGTCAGTCACTGTACAGGGGAAGTGGTCTGTCAGACTACATATGGATTTTTTGATGTGCAAAAACAACCAAATCTTGTGTGTGTGTGTGTGTGCATATGTTTGTTTGTGTGTGTGTGTGTGTGTGTGTGTGTGTGTGTGTGTGTTTGTGTGAGATAGAGTTGATGACATTACAAGGCCAAGGCCCATGCCTCACTGCTCTGAAGGCTCCGTGTTTGTACTTGCTCATGTGGATTAAACATTTCTTTTGCGCTACGCTAACGTTACACAGCTCCCTGCGGCTAACACACACTCGACCCTGGCACTGCGAGCGAGGGATCAGTGAACACAGCCGAGATTAACGAGGGGAAATAAAGAGACGCAGAGCTGGACAGGACTGAGGAGCTGAATACAAATGACTAATAAACAACCATAACTCCAAAAATATTATATAATATAAATAAATAAATAAATAAATAAATAAATGCAAACTTTTCCATGAATTCAAAATTAGAATTAGCAAATTACCTGATAATCATGTTATAATGATATTGTTGTTTAACAGAATATTGTAAAAATTACAAGTGTAATAGATATACATTAGATGAATTAGCTATAAATGGGACATACTGTAATTTGTAAAAAAAAAAAAATACATTAATTAATTAGTTAATTGATTAATTAATCATAGACTCAGGTATTAGGTGTGATTTTTAATTTGGCATTAGACACGGGAATTAATTCCAATCATAATAATTTATTTTTATATGAATTTTTTTTAAATGGACTTCAAATACAATGCTAACTGGTAGCTATTAACTCCATTACTTGTTAGCTACATTAGCCTTGCAGCATAATGAGAATAACTAAAGATATTTTAAAGAATATTTGATGTTTTGATACTTTAATGAAAGCAAATACTGGTGAAAAACCAGCTGAAGTAATGTGAAGTAACGAGAGAAGCTTAAAGCACGTCGAGTTTTGGGAGCGTTGCGGTGGATATTTTTATTTATTTATTGTACAAGTGGATTATTTGACTGGAGCGCATTACTCTACAGAAAGAAGTTTACAGCAGGTATGATGTGATTACAGCATGCTTTAGAAAAGGTTAAACATGATTACAGGCAGTGGAGCTGAGGCTAAAGCTTCCTGACATTGTGTTTTCTGGGAAGGTCGTGTTCTTCTCACTGCTTCAGGGTGGACATGATTCATGATGGAGATGTTGAAAATATAAATAAAAGAGCAAAAGTGAAAACAAGGGCTAAAGTGGTCCAGCATTGCAGAGATGAGTTTTATTTGTTAATGTTATAATCAGATCCGATCATGGTGGTACAATCAGATCCGATCATGGTGGTACAATCAGATCCAATCATGGTGGTACAATCAGACCTGGTCAAGTTGGTACAGTCAGATCTGATCATAATGGTACAGTCAGATCTGATCATAATGGTACAGTCAGATCTGATTATAATGGTACAGTCAGATCTGATCATAATGGTACAGTCAGATCTGATCATAATGGTACAGTCAGATCTGATCATGATGGTACAGTCAGATCTGATTATGATGGTACAGTCAGATCTGATTATGATGGTACAGTCAGATCTGATTATAATGGTACAGTCAGATCTGATCATAATGGTACAGTCAGATCTGATTATGATGGTACAGTCATACCCAAGCTTAACGTACAATCAGACCTGATCATAATGCAACAATCAGATCCAATCCAGTATCAAGTTGAAAATGTTAACAACGCTATTTGCTAATCCTGAGTCTGTAGCATATGGACTCCCGTGAGCTGGTGCTGAGAAGTGCTTTTTTGTTTGCTTTCTAAAAAAATAAGTGCACAACCCCTCAGGAAGCTGGACTGCTTTTTCACCATATAAAAAAGTAAGGCTGTCAATAAAGGTGAAGATAAAGGTGAGGGTGTGATCTTTATTGATCCAAAAAGGCTCGCAGAATACAAAATCTCTAAGAGGAATCTTATTTATTGATGTCCTGAGGATAAAGACATCATAACGAAAGCTTCTCAGAGACCAAAAGAGGGCAGGAGAACCTGAGGATGCCAAGAAATGAGCTTGAGATTTTTTTTTTTTTTGCTGTATTGCAGTTCAGAAACATATAGAAATATAAATGTGCTTGAAATGTCAACCATTTTTGGAGAAGTAACGATAAGGCAAAAATGTATATAAAACCATGTGATTAGTTATATTTTGAGCTTAAACATAAAGAGTCAGTTCCAGAGTCCCAAACCTTGGTGTCCGAGTCAGGTCAGGAGGCCCAGGCAGTAAGGGAAGTAGAGTCAGAGTCAAGTCCAGAGTCTAAAGCTTGTAGAGTCTGAATCAAAGCCAAAGTCTCTAATTGTAAATCCGGGTTGAATCCAGAGTCCCAGGCTGTAAACTCAGAACCAAGTACAGAGTAGAGACCGAGTCACATGCAGAGTCCCAACCTGTACAGAATGACTCTATTCCAGTCCAAGGAAAGTCCAGAGTTCTGTGTCATAGAGTATAGTCGAGACCAAAGTCCCAAACTGACAAGGCAGAGTCAATTCTTGAGTCGATTCAGTCAAGTCAGAGTCAAGTCCATTGTCCCAAGCTGTACAGACCAAGTCAAGTCCAGAGTGCAAGGCCACAAAGCCTGAGTTGACAAGTCACGAGTCACAAGCCATTAAGACTGAGTCACAAGCTAAGAGACCAAGTCCAGAGACCCAAACCAAAGCAGCTGAGTCAATTCCAGAGTCAAGTTAATAGTTCAAAGCCATAAAGTCAGACTCAAGTCCATTGTCCCAAGCTGTACAGACCAATCAGAGTCCAGAGTACAAGTCAAGTCATAGAGATCAAATTGAGTCTAGAGTCCAAAGTCTAAGTCTAGAGTCACATCCAGAGACTGACTCGAGTCCAGGGCCCCCAAACTGTAGAGATCGAGTTCAGAGCCATAGAAACACAGTCCAGAGTTCTAGACCACAAAGTAAAATTCAAGTCCAGATTCCTAAACTGTAGAGCCTGACTCGAGTCCAGAGTCTCAAACCACAGAGTCCTAAGTTACAAAGTCTAAATAAAGTCTAAAGTTCTAAACTGCAGGGACCAATTAGAGTCCAAAGTCCCAAGCCATAGAGATTGAGTTGAGTGTAGAATCCCAAATTGCAGAGATCGAGTCGAGTCCAGAGAGCCAAGACATGGAGTTGTAGTTGTGTCCAGAGTCCCACTACCACTTCAGTGTCACTGATGTAATTAAAATGATCCTTTAGTGATATTTTCATTGATGGACAGAGTAGAGGGAGCTGATACAGATGGGATACATGCATATACGTATACCGTATGTATATATATATATATATATATATATATATATATTTGTAGCATTTCCTGCTTTTAAATCTCATATCTGTCCTGCTCGGTATGTAAGCGATGAGTCTATTAGCATGTTCTCGTTTGCTCGGAACTGAATTATGTGCTCGGTACACTCATTCTCTCTCGTGTGTGTTCGACCCAGCCGCTGCTTCAATATGCTCGAAACACAACTGAGAAACCTCCATATGGCTTTAATTAGATATGAATAAGGCAGTTTGCATGATGGCTCACTGAGCAGCTGCTGTCTGAAAGAGTGTGGAAGACAAGATGAGGCGATGCTGATTGGATCTCTCTCTCTCTCTCTCTCTCTCTCTCTTTCACTTCTGGCTGATGTGGAAATATATTAATCAATTATATTTAAACTGTTTCTTATCAGCATCAGTATCGGTTTTCTACCTCTTCAGTGTAACTTGATACATTTCCATTTTTTTATGCAAAAATCTTATCGCTAATAATTGTTGATAATTACCTCTCCTCTTTCACTTTTCCATTTTTTATGACTCATAAGTCTAGAAGTCAAAGTCGAGATATGAATCGTAAACCTTTGAAGTTGGAGTCAAGTTGCGAATCATAAATTTAGTCAAATCAAGTTACTACTTACAGTATAAGCTTTTAAAATAAGAGTCAGTTGGTGAGTCATAACCGCTGTCGTTCGACTCGAGTCGCAAATCACAGGCTTTTAAGTCAGACTTACGTGGAAAATCTTAAGCCTTCGAAGCACCAGTCAGTTTGGCAATCATAAGCTTTGAAACATGAGTCGTATGAGTTGAAGTCTAAGTCAAGTTGCAAATCACAAGCTTTGTGGACAGAGTTAAGTTACTTTTCGTAGGCTTTTAAACTGGAGTTGAATTAAGAATCGTACGTTAGATTTAAAGACTGAGTCAAATTGTGAATCATATGATTGGAAAATATTTCACTAGAGAAAGATTTATACTAATACACTCTATTCTACAGTTTCTCATTAGTCAAATACGTATAATTCATTCATTTATTACTTTTGCCTATTCTGGAAATATTATACTGTTAATATTATACTGTTATCTCTTTTTCGGGTCAGTAGACTATTTTTATGCATCGTTATAACTTTGATTGCAGCTTTTAAATCCAAAATTAAATCTGAATCACATTTCTGGATGTTTGTGATGCTCACTTTAATGCTAAATGCTGGAGGGAGAGCCGGTGGATTAATGACTGTCAGCATGTGGCTGTAACCTTTTCAAAACACTGCGACAGTGTGTGTGTGTGTGTGTGTGTGTGTGTGTGTGTGTGTGTGTGTGTGTGTGTATCTGGGTCTTCTTAAAAGGCTGTACATGATTCATCAGCATGAGTCAAGGCAGTGGGTTTAAAGCCGTCGCTGATTATGTGAGTACGATGTCGCAGTCGTATTATTATACATCATGATATCATTTAACAAACACTACAAGCGACATTTCGGGATTGAACAAGGTTTTTTTTTTCTTCTGAGGAGATTGAAACTGCTGAATTTAGAGATGAGCACTGTGTAATGCTCGAACACAAATCAGATTATCATAAGCCGTGTGAAGTTTACTGTCAGAACAGAAACGGAAACAAGCTTTTTTTTTTTAATTCCTTGCTGGGGCTGGATGATTTTCCAAAACAAACACCGTATCATGATATTTCTGCGATACACAGTATGTATTACAGTGTACAGGTTTGCTAACAAACTTCCAGCAAAACACTAGTGTTGTATTTAAATGATAAAATACAAAAATAAACATTGACAATAACATCGAAACAGAGGAAAAGTACAAACAAACATCATCGGTCCATAATTTTAATTTACAATTATAACGATTGCAAGTAGATTTTTATTGATAAAATAATGATACCAAATCAGATCTGTTAGTAATTATATATTTAATAATGACACATTTGTGTAGTTTTTAAAAAACAAGAAAAGGCATGATGATTTCCTGAAGAGTCGTAAAGGTGGTGAAAAATGCTCAGAAACACTAACGACACTCAAAAGGGTTCTTCAGGGGTTCTTTAAGTGATCATTCGCTAAGTAAAAGTTCTTAGCTTCTAAAAACGGGTTTCTGAAACAGAAACACCGTAATGTAGCCTCTTAAATAGAAGTTTTATGAGTTCCAAAGAACCAGAGAAAGCTTTCTAAATGTTCTAAGCCTGAATTCTGGCGTTTGCTCAGTATTTTCTTTTTATTTTTTATTTATTTATTGGTTTACAGCTTTGGTGTGAATGTCCAGCTCCATTAGCTCCCGTTCCGTCCACACACTCGACCGGTTCCATCATCTGGAATGTAACACAGCACCTGTCATGTGGTTCTGTGGTGTGGAACTGAATCGACTGTGAGTCAGATCACTGTTTACTCAGAAAGTCTTTTAGCAACACATATTTTTATGGTTATGGAACTGGTACAGAGAGATGGCAGGACAAATCAGATAAGCCTGACAGAAAGCGAGCGAACGCGCCGACGTGCACGCAGCCTCCGCGGTTTATCCAATAACGCCGGGAAGAGGAGGCGAAGATCCGAGCGAGTCAGGAGTGAAAATCACACACGGAATCATACGGAGCTGATGAATAAGGAGTCAGTCATGTAAAACTGTAGCTGTGTTCATGGATCACCGTGTTCCTAGATGATGTGATGATTTGTTCAGAAAAATGCTTCGACTTTGTTTATATTTTTACGTATAAGGAGAATCATGTGAACCTGGACTGAGTGAAGCTCCGGGTCACTGTCACCACCCTGAAGTCGATTATTTTCCAGGAGTGTCAGGAATGATAGTAAGGAAATTAATAAAAATTATAAAAGGCTCCAAAGAGCTTTTCGCACTGCGCTTAACTCCGAGTTATCGTCGTTTTAAACCCCGCTTTTAACCCCAGATAGAGGAACATTTCACACTCGTAATTGAGAAGCGGGTTAGCGGCGCTTTTTGCCCGGGGTTATGAAACCCCGCTCCGAAGCTTTTTTGGTGCTAAACCCACATAGTGGTGCCAGACGTGTACAGTGTGAAACGAGGCAGTGTTTGAACGTTACGGCGAGTTGCTTAGCAACAGAAACCCAATCAGAAATTGAACACGGTGTAACTCCTATCACGTGCTCTGTACAGTCGCAGAAACTTGAGGGAAAAATAAAAATAATGTCAAATGGTGACGGAAAACGTGTTAATTGGAGTGAAGAGGAGACGGTTTTATTTTTACAGTTATTTATTTTTCATCTTTGTTTTCTTGCCTTTGTGCAGTGTCTCAGGACATTTTTACATGGCGACATTTTTTGTTATTTAAACCGGCCGCGTGCTGTATTTATCGAGTCGTGGTTATCGACAACGCAAATATGCAAATAAGAAGGTTACCCCAGGGTTTAGGAGCGAACAGTGGGAAATGTCAGATTATAAATACCCAGGATTCATTGTTAAACTCGGGTAAAGTATGAGCGACGCGAAACACGAAACAGGAGAACCCAGGATTCCGGTTCTCCGGGGTTTAGGATGATTCAGGGGTAAATATTTCAAGTGTGAAAAGCCCTCAAGTCTTTCATTCCTTTCACTGAGAAGCTTAATTTCTCGAGCTGTATGCATAAGCATGTTTCAGAAGGAGGGCATGTACCAGGCTCTCTTATTTCTCTCTCTTCAGGTCAATAAGACAAAGCGCTGACACTGGAGACTCCTTCCATAAATGTTTTATTGTTTTCAGGTCTCATTTTATGGACATCACAAAAGATATTCAAAAACAAAACAGTAAAATAATAAAATAATAACCTAATTATTTTTAAACATTCAAGAAATAATAGCTGTGAGAGAGAAAAGAAGAAAAAGAAATAATAGCAATATGAAAATATAGATTAAAAATATGTGAAGAAAAATAGACAAGCAGAAAGAAACGTCTGTAAATGTGGTGAAAATGTTTGGAATTAGAAAATAAAAATATTCACGCACAACTTTATTAAAAGACTGACAGCTGAGCTCCAGGGTGTTTATCAAGCATTTCGTCAAAATCACCTGTTTTTCTGCCTTTTTTTTTTGTTTTTTGTTTTGAAAATCCACTTAAAGTCACACACTGACTTTTATTTCGGAGGTTGAATTAATATCCTGAGATGTTTTCAATTTAAAAAAAAAACAAAAAACATGTAATGCACATGAATAGTATTTTAGAATTAATCCCATAAATCTAAGTGCGAAATGTTCAGAGTGAAATTAATTTATTGAAAAATGATTTGTGATTTTGGAGCAAAGTGGCGTATTTTAATGATCTACTGCCTCATTTGCATATGTAAATATACTACACTGTAATCCAAAGAAAAACTTGCATTGTTAAATCTTTCAGCAGCTTCACCTGGATTTTTATGACGAGTAAAAGGAAATAAATAATTCTGTTTTGTTGTAGTGTCTTTTGTAGTTTCAGAGCAGAAAATTGATAAATAATTACAGTTTTATTGGTGTGTGTGTGTGTGTGTGTGTGTCAGAAGCCCTGCTGCTGCTGCTGCTGCTGCATTAATTGAAAAGTTTTAAATCATTAAAACTTTATAAAATATCGCTGACGATGAACGAGCGCGAGTCTCAAATCCCTCACTAAAGATTTGGCGCATTTTATTTGGTTTAAGGAACAGCTGCGAGAGTTTTCCAGGTGGAGGCCGGCGTGCCGTTCTCCATTTACACCTCCATTACGCTAATGAACGTCGATCCAAACGAGCGCAGTAAGCACCGTGTTTAGCCGCTCGCTAATTGTCGTAATGGCCGCCGGTGCGCTTTAATGTTCCCCCGTTTCCTCTTCTGACCGCTTTGATCAAATATCAGAACCGCAATAAAGCCTTTTTACGCTCCTGCTCTCATTATCCTGCCAATGAAACATGTTCCGTTTAAGAGCCAACCGACATTAATGTTAATGTTTTCTCTCAGAACGAATTAACAGGAGGTCGTAGAACCGTAGACTCGGGACTAGATCCTGGTTCTTCAGCTGATTGCTCTTAAACTCCTTGCCTCGGCGTTCCTCGAGATCCTGACGGAAATTCTGTCGAATGAAGTGGCTCTAAAATGAAATGAAGACACACAAGTCAAAGGAAACATGAATGTGCTAATTTAGCTAATAAAACCACGCTGTTAAAAACATTCCAACCCTTAAGCCTTCTTCGGTTGTTCCTCTGGGGGAAGGTTCTATGCAGAACCCTACAACAGAGTCTTTTCCTGTCCGTAGAACCTTTTTCTTGGAAGCTAAGAACCTTATTTATCCAGTGATCTTTAAATAACTTTTCTAAGAGTGTACACTTCAACAGAGAGTTCCCTGTCCACAGAGGTTTAAATGGAAGCTGAGAACCCTTAAAGAACCCATTTTTGGGGTACTATACAACAGAGGGTTCCCTGTTCAGAGAGGTTTAAAGTAAAAACCTTTCTTTTACAAAGCTAAGAACCCTCAACTATCCACAGAACCAGAGGAACGCTTTTCTTCTGGTGGAAAGTTCTAAGTAAAAAAAAGGTTTTTTTCAATGAGAAAGGGTTCCAATCTGAGTAGAACCCTTTATTGTAAGACAAGAACCATTGATTATCCAATGAGCCTTTGAAGAACCGTTGAAGAACCCTTTATGTCTAAGAATGTGTGTATTAACTGGGTCCAGATGATTAATATCTAGAACCTGTGATGTGTTTAATATTAAACTATTGACTGTCTTAGATGCCACTCTTAGGAAGAAAGGGTTCTTCAAGGGTTCTTCAAGGGTTCTTTGTATAATTAAGGGGTTTTAACCAAAAGCAGGGTTCTACTTGGAAACCTTTCTAACTCTCTGATGCAGGGTTCTTTAAGAGCAACAACCTAATATTCGCCTGTCCCTGACAAACAAACAAACAAACAAACAAATAAATAAATCTTTTAGATTTTATAAATTTAAATTTTTAGTTTTTAAATCTCTTTAAATATAAAATATCAGAAGGTCAAAATTAAATATTTATGATAAACACAAAATAAACAAAGTATAATGTCACTAGAATTAAATATAAATCTATGAAAATAGCTATAAATAAATAAATAAATAAAGAGAGAGCAAATTAAACAATATTTATTTAATCTTTTAAAATTGAATATAAATTTATGAAAATAGATATAATTACTTAATTATATATTTGGTAATTAATTAATTGATACATTAATTGATTTATTGTTAATTAATTAATTAATTAATTAGGGTAAATTAAACAATATTTATTTAATCTGGATCTAAAAACACCTTTAGAACTACTAAACTAATGCTACATTATATTTATTAAACTTTTAAAATAGCAAAAAAAAAAACAAAAAAACATAAAATGTATAAAAAATGTGGGAACAGAAATGAACCTGAAAACTGTATTATCTTTATTATCTATTATTATATTAATTATTAAATATTATCTTAAAGTATTAAATTTTTGTAATTTTTTGTCCACATTTTAAACCGTACATTAGCATTAGCATTAGCATTAGCGTACTCATGAACCAACCAGAACTTGGCAAATGTTGCTTTATCTTTCTGTGTATTTATTTTTATAACGTTTATTATTATTATTATTATTATTATTATTATTATTATTATTGACAGATGCGAGGTTTCCTCCTGTGCAGTTTAGCTGAAGTTATTTTGTGATGCTTTAGTGAGAATTAGCGTGAAAGTCTGGATGAAGCAGTCGTAGCGTCGCTCTCAGGCGACTCTTCAGCTCTGTAATTACTGACTCGACTCGACTCGACTCGACTCGACTCGGCGCTCGGAGCTTCCACTCGTCTGGTGCTTAGGCGCAGAGAGCTGTCAGGGATAATTAGTGATAAAAGACTCGCATTCCACTCAGAGCCCGAGAATAAAATCAGGAAATGAGGCGTTAATGTCGTTTAGGGCTTTTTACTGATTTTCCACAAAACACACCGACATGCTGCAGCTCTCTCTCTTCTGCTTTAAAGAGTTTTAATATCTCTTTATTTTTCTTTTTAATTACTGCTACCCATGTCATTAGCATCTAATTAAAATCTAAAAAATTAAACCTAAACCAAAGTTTCATTGCATTTCTAATGAATTTAATTGATTAATTTTTAATTAAAGAAACGAGGAGGATTTTGTCGTGTTTAATTACATTTCAGAAAGTGAACACATTAACATTTTAACATAAAGTATAACATTTCTCTTAATGCGAAATTAACTAATTAAGTAAAGTGGCATAAAATAAAATAAAATATCAAATACAAAATATAAAATAAACAATCTCAAACAGAAAATATAAAATAATACTCGAATGGTCAAAATTAAAAAAAATAAATAAATCCCACTGACCTTCCTTTGTCTCAGCGTTAAAATAAAACAAACAAACAGACAAAAATAAAATAATAAAATAAAATAATGCTCAAAAGGTCAAAAATGAAATGAAATAGATCATTTTGATAACCTCTAATAACCTCTAATAAACTTTAATAACCTCTAATGACCCCTGATAAACTTTAATAACCTACATAAAATAATGTTTTACATCTGTTACCATGGCGATCCAACTGTCTGTGTGTGTTTGAGGTGGTGTTATGAGTTTTCCTGTTGCTTGGAGACAGAAATGCGATAATAAGAATAAATAAATAAAGTTCTGAGCAGAAGCGTGTGAGGTAAAAAAAAATATATATATAAATATAAAAAATATAAAACTTATATTTTTAAATATATAAAAAATACAACTTTTACAGCTGAAGTGTTAAAAAACTGGTGTGAAATTCTACAAAATTCAAATCTTTGAATTTCACTAACATGAGGGTTTGTGTGTTTGTTGTTTGTTTTGAGATTCATTAATAATTCATTATTAAAGCTAACAATAATGTGGTTTGGTCTTTAAATAGCAGAAACAGACTTTTGCGAGTTTAATACCTGCCCTTCAGTCGTATTAATTTACAGTCTTACATCCTGACCTGGTTTTCTCCTGAGAGATTAGAGTCAGTTATTTGCATTGACTCCGCCCACTATTTTACATATTTCGGTAGAAACCTGTAAAGAAAAAAAAATAATAAAACATCGTCCAGAAAGTTCGAATCCCGACGTGGCTGAGAATCTCGGCCGTGATCTCTGGGTGGGCGGGGCATACTCTCCCTTTCTCTCTCTCTCTCTCTCTATCTCTCTCTCTCTCTCTCTCTCCACTTGTCAATCAAAGAGATGCTAGCCAATCGTGGGCATCTGTGAGCTCTTGTATGCGGAAGAGGGCGGATAGCGCTTTCCTTCAAAAGGTGTACGTGACACGATTTGGCTCGCAATCGAACACATCCATCTGTAAATAAATAAATAAATAAACAAATAAATAAATAAATAAATAACAAATCAAAACAAGTTTTACGTGTGGTGGTACCCCTGTCTTGTCGACCCCTTGTGTTACATCTGGCACACACAGTTCCATGGGCAGGACATTTGGCACAACAAAAGACTTACACTCGCATCAGTTCACGCTTCTGCTGGCCAAACATACTGCACTACATGTCCCATATGCCAAAAGACCAGTGCTGTGCGTCAGCGAGGTAAGGCACCGTTACACCCGTTACTCATCATTTCCACCGCTTTCCGTCGTATCGCCGCCATGGATATTGTAGGGCCACTAGAAAAGATAGAAAAAACCCGGTGGAGTGGACCGAGGCCTGAGTGTGTGATGTGTTCTGAACCGGTGTTACAAAGCTCCAATTTCAACCAGCGGTTCCTGGTACAAGTGGATGCCTCTGACAAGGGGATTGGAGCTGTACTGGCCCAGGGGTCTACTGGAGCAGAGAAACCTGTGGTGTACCTGAGCAGGAAACTGTTACCCAGGGAGACCAGGTACTCAACCATAGAAAAGGAATGCCTCGCAATAAAGTGGTCTCTGGAAGCGCTGCGCTATTACCTCCTGGGGCGGGAGTTTGACCTAGAAACTGACCATCGGGCACTAACTTGGATTCACACCATGAAAGACCACAATGCTCGAGTTACCCGATGGTATCTGGCTCTCCAGCCCTACACCTTCAAGGTCCCAGCGAGGAAGAACCTTGTGGCTGACTGCTTGTCGAGGTTCCCCGACAATCCGTGGCCCGGAGATGGGGGAGGTGATGTGAAGAAGTGACCTTCTTCACCGCTGCAAGCGGCAGCACTGGCGCTCATATGCACGCACTCACACACATTCGTTCACCACACGCACCCATCCGTTACCTCGTAATGCTGTTTGGAAAGCGGGTGCACACGCGATCTGAAAGCGCTTGGTCATTCATCCACATTGCACACTCTCCTTCCATTACTCCCTCTGGACATATCACACACACTCATTTCTCACTTGTTTTTGTTTTATTGTTAAACGTCTGTGTTATTTGTTGGTATAACCGGGTTCCTTGGAGCTGTGCGATGGGCCGGAACCCGGTGAAACCATGTCGTGTCTTTATGTGGGGGGTATCGGAGTTCTGACTGGCAAAAGAGTTTGATTGCGTTATTGATGTTGGTTTTATTATAAGTATACTTATTGTGTATTAATGTTTGTTTGATGTTAAGGGTTACTTTATTATGAATGATCTTAATGTAGAAGACAATGTACCTGGAAAACATACCTGTTAATGGTGTGCCCTGGGAAAAGGGGCGGAGTCTGGCCTTTAGAAGCCTCATCCAGACTCCCGTTGGGTGCTTGTTTACCAAGTCAAAGCAATTCGTTTGCTTATTTTTCTATTTTCTCACGGTTGGATTGTTGGACTTTTGGTGCACCTGTAAATAAACATCACCACTCTACAGAGTTCTTGCGGGTTGAGCCATCAGTAGACCCTGCCAAAAGCCTACTGCATCACAGAAGGTCATTAGGAGAAAAAAACAATAAAAAGGAAATAGTAAAATTAAATTAAATAAGGCAAGACAGAAAGGAAAAAATAAAAATAAGAACAAAAAAATAATATTAGGAAGAAAAAAGAAAAATAAAGTAAAATAAAACAAGGAAGTTCAAAAGGAAAAAAAGAAAAGAAAATATTACTATGAAGGTCAAAATAAATAAATAAATAAATAAATAAATAAAGGTACAAAAACCATTGCTAATCCAGTGCTAGCTGATTGCCTTTAAATCGCGTTTCCAATAACACAATGCTAACGCTAATATTAATGTCACTAATTTAAGAAGCTTTTGTTTAAGATGTTGTTTATTGATGAATTTAATAAATCATGCAGTTTAATGACAGATTAACGTTAACTAAGATTAGCGCAGTGCTAAAGTTAGCCAGTTAGCCATGTAGAGAATGTTTTGTAGCTAACACGCCTCACAGCTCTGCGCTAGTCGCTAGCTCATTAGCATGAAAGTCAGAGCTGTTTTTTTTTTCTTCGCTGCTCTTTTTCCACAGCTGTCGTCCTCTTTTCCTCTCGTTCTGCCCGATCCAACTCTCTCCCCCCTTCCCTCGCTGCTCACATCACTTCCTCCTCCTTTCATCCTCTCCATCATCATCATCATCATCATCATCATCGCTGCGCTTTGATCAGCTGCAGCCGAAGCCACTCGTGGATTTTCAGCTGTGAATCGAAGCAGCTTCCTAAAACCTCGGCCAAGATTTTTAATTAAAGATTCGGGACGCGGCCGAGCAGCTGGAGACGCTACTGTTAGCGTTAGCGTTATCTCACTGATCTGTTTTATTTAGTTTTTATCCCATTCAGGTATTTCTTGTGCGAGAGCTAAATGATTGTGCAAGATTTCCCATGATGCACTGCATGTCAAGCTGATAAAGAGGTCTAATAATAAGGTTAAACCATGAAGATATAAAACAAACATGACCCATGTTCTCTAGCTTTTTTTAGAATGAATAAATAAAAATAAAATAGAATATTAGTAAAAAATAAATAAATAAATAAATAACAATAAAAGGAAGTCCACTCCTCTTCCTCCTCCTCTTCCTCCTGTTCCTCTTCCACTTCCTCCACTTCCTCTTCCTCCTCCTCCTCCTGTTCCTCCTCAACTTCCTCTTCTTCCTCTTCCTCCTCCTCCTCCTCCTCCTCCTCCTGTTCCTCCTCAACTTCCTCTTCCTCCTCTTCTTCATCTTCCTCCTCCTCTTCCTCCTCCACTTCCTCTTCTTCTTTTTCCTCCTCCTCTTCCTCCTTCTCTTCCTCCTCTTCTTTTTCCTCCTCCTCTTCGTCTTCCTCCTCCTCTTCCTCCTGTTCCGCCTCCACCTCTTCCTCCTCCTCTTCTTCTTCCTGTCTCTCCTGCGGTTGTACTCGGATGGTGTTGGGAAGTGGATTAGGGGAAGGGAAGTGATAAACGAGTGTGAGCTAATCGCCGCTGATGGTTTCTTCTGCGCGCTGTGAAGCTGTTTGATTAGATTTGGGCAGCGACCGGCTCACGAGCAACAATCACTTTAACAGCCGGGTTTATTGCTGAACTGGAGTCTTTCTTTCTCTCTCTCACACACACACACACACACACACACACACACACACACACACATGCTGCATCGGGTAGCTGAAAGGAAGTAGGGGTCAAAGGTCAAGGTTACATTAAACACCTTCCTGCAGTAATTTCCTGCAGGATTACTCCCTAATTTCTCTTTACTATTCCCTTAAACGCCGTTACGTGTAGCAGGAACAGCCTCGCTCACTCTTTCCCCGAAGATAAATAACGATAAAAGATAAAAAACATCATAAAAACTTCACACTAACATCACAGAGCAGCGCTAAACACAGAACATTCATCCTTTATTTAGCTAAAACTGTTCATCATTTATCCTTTCCTTTCCTGACTGGGTATATAAATGAATAAAAGTCGAGTGTTTAGTAGGAGGAGGAGTGTTTAGTAGAAGGAGGAGTGTTTAGTAGAAGGAGTGTTCAGTAGAAGGAGGAGTGTGTAGAAGGAGGAGTGTTTAGTAGAAGGAGGAGTGTTAAGTAGAAGGAGGAGTGTTTAGTAGGAGGAGTGTTAAGTAGGAGGAGGAGTGTTTAGTAGAAGGAGGAGTGTTTAGTAGAAGGAGGAGTGTTAAGTAGAAGGAGGAGTGTTTAGTAGAAGGAGGAGTGTTTAGTAGGAGGAGTGTTTAGTAGGAGGAGGAGTGTTAAGTAGGAGGAGGAGTGTTTAGTAGAAGGAGGAGTGTTTAGTAGGAGGAGGAGTGTTTAGTAGGAGGAGGAGTGTTTAGTAGAAGGAGGAGTGTTTAGTAGGAGGAGGAGTGTTAAGTAGGAGGAGGAGTGTTTAGTGGAAGGAGGAGTGTTAAGTAGGAGGAGGAGTGTTAAGTAGAAGGAGGAGTGTTAAGTAGAAGGAGGAGTGTTAAGTAGGAGGAGGAGTGTTTAGTAGGAGGAGGAGTGTTAAGTAGGAGGAGGAGTGTTTAGTAGGAGGAGGAGTGTTAAGTAGGAGGAGGAGTGTTTAGTGGAAGGAGGAGTGTTAAGTAGGA
>CM075017.1:24038116-24050167 GCA_037576675.1 Pangasius sanitwongsei | reverse complement strand
AGGCCATCCAGAGTTATTATGTAATCAGAAAGCTTACTTCTAACTGCATGTGGTCCCAGTACAAGTACTTCTGTCTTATCAGAATTAAGTAGAACTCAGCAGGTATTAAGTAACTGAGGAAGGTATGAGACTCAGGAAGGTATCAGACTCAGGAAGGTATGAGACTTAGGAAGGTATCAGACTCAGGAAGGTATGAGACTCAGGAAGGAGCTGTGGCCCAAAGTTAGAAGTGAATCAGATGATAATAAAGTTCATATTGTGACAGTTTATGAAATGGTTTAAATTGTGTTATTGAGACAAATGGCATTTTCTGAAGCGTGTGTGTGCTGGTGTAGTGTACAGTGCTAAACTCGGATAATAAACTCAGGTATAAAACTAAAGAAACAAACTTCAGACACTAAACGTGTCTCAGCTGATGAGCTACATTTGTACACATTTTAATATTTTGTCCAAACCATTTCTCAACTGAAATAAAAACAATACTAAAATGAGATTTAAACAAAAGCAACACAGGGTCGGTCATAAGTTATACATTAGCACAAATACTGCTGCTGCTATAATTTGTTTTTGTTTGGCCTAGAAAAAAAAACATTAGCGAGTTGTCGCATTATTTCTTGTCCAGCAGACAGTAAAATAAATTCATAGATTCTTCTCAGCCTCACGAACAGTGGCGTGGTTTGTTCTGACAGTCTGATTAGCCACGGAGACGTCTTAATATTCCCAACAACTTCACCGGCCAATCTCATTTCCATTCATCATTCGGAGCACTTGGCTCGGGCCGAACAAGTGAATAAAAGAGACTGATGGCATCGTTGGCGTGCCGTAACGATCATAAATGAGTTAAACCCATCATAACGATAATTTCAGTGATGCACAAGCTGCTGATTCTGATGCTGCTAGTGTTACATCACTGTGAAGCCTCGAGCAGTGGCGCATTAAACACACACACACACACACACACACACACAGCTCGGGTATAAAGTCCACGCCGGGTCTTCAGATTTTACAGCATTAATCAGTGTGAGTTATTTTAACCTCACAAAAAATCAGCTCGATCCCTTTAAGCGGTTCGGACATCATTCCCTTTAATAAAACACACTGCATCAGCATTCGTCTAATTTTTAACCCTCACACACTTTTACACACAAATCTGATTATTAATTAGCGAACCTGACCAAGATGTTTTATTATTAAACCTCTCAGAACACTCACAGCGGGGGCAGTTGATGTGCACTTGATGTGCACTCTATAGTGCTCTAATATCATCTCTGAGTTCTCTCTCACACACACACACACACACACACACACACACACACACACACACAGCTGTTATTATGCCTCAGTGGTTTTTGCACTTTATACCGATGAAAGAAATTACATTGTTCTGTGATCTTCTGTCTCATCTCACTGCCATCTCATCTCACTGCCATCTCATCTCACTGCCGCCTCATCTCACTGCTGCCTCATCTCACTGCCGCCTCATCTCACTGCCGCCTCATCACCCTGCTGCCTCATCTCACTGCTGCCTCATCACCCTGCTGCCTCATCTCACTGCTGCCTCATCTCACTGCCATCTCATCTCACTGCCATCTCATCTCACTGCTGCCTCATCTCACTCTTATCTCATCTCACTGCCATCTCATCTCACCGCCGCCTCATCTCACTGCCGCCTCATCACCCTGCTGCCTCATCTCACTGCCGCCTCATCTCACTGCTGCCTCATCACTCTGCTGCCTCATCTCACTGCCGCCTCATCACCCTGCTGCCTCATCTCACTGCCGCCTCATCTCACTGCCGCCTCATCACCCTGCCGCCTCATCTCACTGCCGCCTCATCTCACTGCCGCCTCATCACTCTGCTGCCTCATCTCACTGCTGCCTCATCTCACTGCTGCCTCATCTCACTGCCATCTCATCTCACTGCTGCCTCATCACCCTGCTGCCTCATCTCACTGCCGCCTCATCTCACTGCTGCCTCATCACCCTGCTGCCTCATCTCACTGCCGCCTCATCTCACTGCCGCCTCCTCTCACTGCCGCCTCCTCTCACTGCCATCTCATCTCACTCCCATCTCATCTCACTGCTGCCTCATCTCACTGCCATCTCATCTCACTGCTGCCTCATCTCACTGCCATCTCATCTCACTGCTGCTCCATCTCACTCTTATCTCATCTGACTACTGCCTCATCACCTTGCTGTCTCATCTCAGTGTTGTCTTGCTGCCATCTCTTTGCAGTGTCATTGACGTTTCAATGTCATCTCAGTGTCTTCTTGTTGTCTCAATGCAATTTTACTGTTTTACTGACATTACTCACTGCAATCTCACTGCCATCTCTACGATGTCTCACTGCTGTCTCAATGCCGTCCCACTGCCGCCTCACTGCTGTCTCACTGCTGTCTCACTGCCGCCTCACTGCTGTCTCAATGTTGTCTCACTTGCATTTTATTGTCATTGCTCTGGCATCTCACTGCTGTTTTGGTGGCATCTCACTCCATTCTCATTGCCGTCTCACTGCTGCCTCGCTTCTAACTAACTGCCATTTCACTACTATTTCACTGCCGCCTCGCTGCTGTCTCGCTGCAGTCTCCGAGCCTCAGTCCGTCGGTTCTGGTTTCAGCTGGAGCGGATCCTAAAACCATCCAACACATTTTACTGGCTTTTAAATCAGGTTCTGTTTTATGTTTAGTTCATTTTCTCTAATTAGTTAAAAGACAAATCCATCGTTGAGTGCTGCTCGCTGCCCCAAGTCCTTTCTGCAGTAATATACATATTTAAAACTACAGTTAATTATTAAACATAATTATTATTTTAAGGGTTTTATACACAATTATAGCCAGTCCATGTTAACACCTGCCATTCCCAACCCCCAACCTGGTTCTGATCTCGTCTCCTCTTCTGCCTCGAGCTGTTCTGTGGTTGTTAAATTCTGCAGGTTTCACCTGAGGGAAGTCGGCGTGGCCCTCAGCAGCCTCCGCCGAGCCGAGCAGGAGTCACAGCTGGTGCTGCAGTGCGTTCTGGGTAGATGCAGTTTGTTATTTATCTCCTTCCTCTTCTTCAGTCTGTCCTCCTTTCTGCTCGTCCTCGCGCCACGTCTTCCACAGCCGGTGTCGGAAAAAAGATTCCGAGAGCGCTAGAAAGTAGGACAAGGACTTTTCACTCGTCTCTCAATCCTTACTGGAGGATGGTGTGATATGTGGAACGAATCGGCTTTATTTCCTGGACAGACATAAAAGAGGAGAAATGAATTTATTCTGTGTGGATGTTTTAGGCCACGTAAACAAACACAGTGAACAAGACATGAAATTAATATGTGGTGAGGAAAAATCAGTGGTTTAATGACTATATTAATGGACCATAATGTATAATTATTATAAACAAACAAACAAATAAACAAACAAACACACTAGTTGGTATGCTATAGTAATAAAAAGAATTAAAGTTATTTTTTTTCAAAATGCAAAATTTAATCTATCATGACATTTAGGTTTAGGCAAATCAGTGAATTTAACATGTGTGTGTGTGCGTGTGTGTGTGTGTGTGTGTGTTTGTAGGATCACTACAACCGCAGCCTGCATGATGGACTTGAGACGATATCCGCTGGATGAACAAAACTGTACTCTGGAAATCGAGAGCTGTGAGTGATACAAGATCTCTCTCTCTCTCTCTCTCTATCTATCTATCTATCTATCTATCTCTCCCTCTGGGGGCGGGGCTATGTATAAGCTCAGTTTGTGATGTCACTAAACAGGCTTCATGATATGCAAATTATTAGAGGACGACGAAGTGATGCCTGGAAACTGCAGAATCAGCATGCTAAGCTAGCTAGCTAGCTATCCAACTTAGCAAATGGCCGCAATGGTCAGATGGTGGTTGTCATGGTAACAATGAATTATATTCCGACAGGTTTGGGCTGCTGTTAAAAATAAATCAGTGGGAAAACAAGGATGTAAATCAAGACTCTGATAAAAAAAAAATCCCTCTCATGTGATTTACTATCAGCTAGTTAAGTTAGTTAATATTAGCGATATTCAGGTATTGTGGATGACAGGAGATTGTTGGGGCGTGTCTCTTAATTTGCATATTCATATATATTTATAGATCTTTTCTGTTTATAGTTTAATGAGGATAAAGGAGATGTTCCAAGGCAGTTTAACGTTAGATTCAAAAGTTCATATTTTAAAATGCCACATTCATGGGATATCCGTTGGAAATTGAAAAAGAAAAAATTCCCTGTTTTATTTCTCTAGTGCACTGATATATGTTTTTTTTAAATTAACCGCTTCCTGTCAGGAACGAAGTGGAACATGGTTCTAGTTATTGCAGGTCCCTAAATACAACAAAAATAACTCACATTACACATCAGAGTGAAACAGACGAGCCTGACTGCACCACAGATACCAACCACATGACAAACAAATCAATGTTTAACAGCCGGACCGTCGCGGTGCTGAGCTCTGACTCTGTGTGCAAGACTGAAATCGCTGAAATAAGTCAAACAGCTGCTCTCGTGCTACCGTAATGAGGCTGACCTTCATCTCCACAAAGCCGAGGGACCAGGAGAGCGCGCAACAGAAAAAAAACATCCAATCAAGTGTAATTGGGAGCGTGTGAGCATGAGCGCTGACGTTAGAGAGAGAAAGAGCGAGATTGTTCTCATAAGTGCTGTTCACTTCACAGTGAACATTTCAATAATAAATCATTTACATCAAATGATTTACATCAAACGCATTTTGACAGAGTTACTAATGACTGGATGCAGCACTGAAGCTGAAGTAGCAGCACAGTGGGTTCGGGTTAACCTGAACACTATCCCTAACCTGAACACTATCCCTAACCTGAACACTATCCCTAACCCTAACACTAACCCTAACCCTAACACTATCCCTAACCCTAACACTAACCCTAACCCTAACACTATCCCTAACCCTAACACTATCCCTAACCTGAACACTAACCCTAACACTATCCCTAACCTGAACACTATCCCTAACCTGAACACTATCCCTAACCTGAACACTATCCCTAACCCTAACACTAACCCTAACCCTAACACTATCCCTAACCCTAACACTAACCCTAACCCTAACACTATCCCTAACCCTAACACTATCCCTAACCTGAACACTAACCCTAACACTATCCCTAACCCTAACACTATCCCTAACCTGAACACTAACCCTAACACTATTCCTAACCCTAACACTATCCCTAACCCTAACACTATCCCTAACCCTAATCCTAACTCTAACCCTAACCATAACACTAACCCTTAACCCAGAACCCTAACCTTAATACTATCCCTAACCCTAACTTTTAACCCAGAACCCTAACCCTTAACACTTACCCAGAACCCTAACTCTTAACACTTACCCAGAACCCTAACTCTTAATGCTAACCCAAAACCCTAACCCTTAACCCTAACCCATACTAATGAAATAAACATTGATAATTTCTCTTTAGATCATGGCTTTTTTCATTTAAATAACTTGACTTCATGAGGGGAAAGGAAGTGTGAATGTGTCAGTGCTCAGTGCTCGCTGAACTGAAGTGCTCGCTCTCACGTTTCTCTGCACGCTCGCAAATTCGTTTGCAGTTCATGTCACCTTGTGTTCGTTTTTAATGACCGTGCTCACAGATACTGTTCTGACCGAGCATTGAGAACCGAGAAAGATGTGTAATGTTGTTTTTTAATTTTGAAATGATATCTACGTACCACAACAGCGCACCAAGCCCCGCCCCCTCGAACAATTTCAGCTCAATAGCCACGTTCCAAGAACAATCAATAAACGTGATATTAATGTAGAATTTCACATCATCCACCACGGTTAAACCTTATGTCCATGTGTGAGAATACTTGTCTTGCTATGAGGGAGAATGCACTGGAAGCTGTTACCATGGTAACTCGGGTTAACAGTCACCGGGCACAGGCCGTGTTCACGGTCACTTCCTGCCGACTTTCCATTAAACATTTATTAGCAGTTATGTTGTGATTAAAATGCACATCGCTGCCTGCATAATTAATCTTGAAAATTGATTTCATTAGCACACGCCGCAGCGTACGAGACTACGAGAGAATCAAGCGAGGAGCATTAAAAGCAAAAAACATGGGGAAAAATCCCAACGCAAACGAGGACACATGAAACAGGACGCTGATTAAATGCGTTTTATGTTTTGTGTGTAATTGGATTTGCGTAGCGCGGCCGTAATTGCTGTGTAACCTCTGAGAGAGACCGGGATTGTTTACGTCGTCTGATGAAACAGATTTCTTTCTTTAAACAGGAGAAAGTGACGGTGTGAACAGAGCTGTCAGTCCCAGTGACTGGCCTGAGGTACGCTCTTATAAAGCAAATTATGTTTTTACTCTTTTATTAAAATGACTTTTCAGTCGAGGATGGTTGACTTTGTAACATCAGACGCATTATCAGATGAACAGGGATTAAAAAAAGAGCAGGGTATTTTAATGCAAGAACACGATTCCTTCTGCTCTCACAGATTTCTTTTTGCTCTCTGAGAAAAATACGTTAAATTGACCTTGCTTTTGTGCGAGTGCGCTCGCCTCCCATTTAGAGACCGCACTCAAATTAATACGGCTCCCTCGCCGACCTTTCTGTGTTCTTGCTCTCCGAGTTTCTTCTCCTGCTGCCAGATAATTAGGTTTTGCAAAAGAATTCTTAGCAAGAATAAAAGTAAAGGTGTGTATCTACGAAATGAAGTCATATAGAAGATCGTGCTTAAGCAGGCAGAGTCTTTTTTTGGAGCAAACGGTGTAGTGTTTGTTTTCACACCCTGTGAGAAATAAGAAATATATTTTCCATAGTATTTGTTCCACTTGACAGCATTAATCTCGGCTCCAGGTTCCAGCGTATATTAGGTAAATTTTCTGCGCTGTTGAAACAGAACGAGAAGAACCAGGCAGCCATCGGATCCAATTTTACACACTGTTTACACCCTCTGTGCTGAGAGGAAGTGTGTTTGTGCTGAGTCTTCCTCTGTATTAGATGCTCCTGTTCTCCGTCTGTGCCTTGTTCTCCCAACAGGAATAGGATTAAAGTAGCTTTGAACTCTGCGCATCAAAAATTTATTTCCATCTCCGTGCGGGAGCTGTGCCTTAGACACCTCTCGTGTTTTAAAGGCGTGTTCTTCTTGCTGAAGTCTCACTTACAGAAAACTGAGCGTCAGGCTGTGTCAGGATCACGGACGAGTGTCGTGATCGTTCTCTTTCAACAAGCGCAACCGTTCAAAATTACACTTACAAAGTTTTATTATTTATTTTCAAAGCAACTAAACTGGAGCAGAGTTGAAGGAAGTATATGGCCTCATGCAGCCTCAAACTATTCTTAGCTGAGCAACCATTAGCATATATACATACATACATATATATAAATATATATATACAGGCTAAAACATGATAAGCTGATACCTGATAAGGTTAATAAAATGAAATTATTCTAACTACTGTAGTAATAGCAGTAATTAGCAATAGTTAATTAATTTGAACTGTTATTTATATTTGCATACACCGTTATTAGCGCTAGCAACAATATTCACTCATAACGCTTATGCTAATTAGCCACAAAACTTATATGAGCTTTTTTTCATGGATGATCCAAATTACAATTATTCTGAGATTTTATTTATTTTATTATTTCTTTTTTTTTTAGAGTAAATAGGTTAAAACCCAGACTAGCGTTACAGTAAACAGGCTAAATGTAGCCTAGCGTACATGAGATATGATCAACTTGCTAGTCAAAACATAGTGTAAGTATTTAGCTAGCTAAATGTAAGGTAAATGTTTGTAATTATAACCGCTAGTTTATGCTACGTACGTACATCAAATTTGTGATTTGAGCTTATTGAACTTAAGCTCCGCCCCTTTGCTAACACAGGTGCGACGAAATCAGGACCTGTTTTGGACGTTAAGGTTCTGAAAATATTTGCAGTGCAGTCAGGAGCAGTTAGTCAGAGGAAGAAAAGAGGTCAGGTCAGGATTAATGCTCGATCTAAACTCACTGCGACGTCCTTGCCAGAAAAAATTGGAAGGATTTCAGCTTTTCCCCGTGTTCTAGCCGTATTTCTCCACAAGCACATCTGCCCTTTCTTAATCCTGTGTCAGTGAAGGATTTAGGGAGAAGCATGGTGTTCCTGTCTTCTCTCTCTCTCTCTCTCTCTCTCTCTCTCTCTCTCTCTCTTTCCCTTCCTCCGATTCTTGATTTAATGCCTCTCTCTGTCTCAGAGTGGATTATGAAGTGCTGAGTCTCATGCTGAAGTTTTTTCTGTTTCTCGGTCGCTCCACACGCTGCCGGTTTCAGTAAACACAGAAAACTCAAACTTATTTTACTCAAACTCATCCGGATTTATTTTATTTTATTTTTTTCTGTTAAAAAAATGTGAAAAAAAAACATAGCTGTTCTGTTTGAGCTAAAGGTGTGGAACTGACTCTAATCAACAGACTTCAGTATACAAACTAAAATAACTGACTCTAATCAACTGTGTCTCATCAGATGACTTTAATCAACTGACTCCAATTGACAAACTCAAATAACTGACTCCAATCAAAGGATTCTAATCATTGGATTTATTTTATTTCAGTAGATTCTGTTAACTATCATGAAAAAAACATAGCTCTTCTTTTTGACCTAAAGGTGTGGAACTGACTCTAATCGACTGACTCTAATCAATGGACTTCAATCAACAAACTCAAATAATCAACTAATCAACTAAATAAACAACCGACTCGAATCAGCTGACTCCAATGGACAAACTCAAATAACTGACTCCAATCAACCATGTCTCATCAAAGGCGTTAATCAACTGACACTAACTGATAGACTCTAATCAACTGACTCCAATCAACTGACTCCAATCAACTGACTAAACAACTGACTCTAATCAACTGACACTAATTGATAGACTCTAATAAACTGACTCTAATCAACTGACTCCAATGGACAAACTCAATCAACTGACTCCAATCAACTGACTCTAATTGATTGACACTAACTGACTGGTTCCATCTGACTGACTCTGCCCCTTCTCTTCAAACTACATAGATTTTATGAGTTTCCTTTTAGGGAAAATGGGCGGAGCTATGGAGTTCTGTTAGGAACTCGGGGCAGTGGCGATACTACAAGCCACAGTCTTATTACTTTCTACTATTTTTTTTGCTAGAACTATTTTCAACATAAATGATTTATTTTTAAAGTTTGTATCCCAGTTCTAGAAACACTTTCACTAAACAGAAGCTACAGCGCGTTTTTCACAGCGAGTCCCAAACCGGGTCTGAAACCCTTTCTGTAACGGCTGCAGTGAGGAGCAGGATGTTCCGGCCAGCGCGAGCCCGTTTACAGCACTTCTCCCTAATGAAGCGCGGTGACACCTCGTTATACACGATCCTCCGACACGGCCTCGTGACATAACGGCTAATTGATTACAGCGCCTACTTTCTTTAATGAGAATCTGAACAAACTGCCTGATCTGCATCATTATTATTATTATTAGCAAGAGAAAAATCGATCTCAGCGAATCACTTGGTGCGCTAACTATCTGGGATGATTTGTCGCTTTTTCTCCGCAGACGGCTACACGACGGATGACATCGAGTTTTACTGGCGAGGTGAAAACAGCGCCGTGGCAGGAGTGGAGAGAATAGAGCTGCCTCAGTTCTCCATCGTCGACTACAAGCTCATAGCCAAGAAGGTGGTTTTCTCTACAGGTGAAGACCGACGAACACTCGCACTTCCCGAGGTTCTCTGTGTCTCTGTGGTCGTGTTACAGAAATAAAAGCTTTTAAAAAATCTGAGCAGAATCTCCACTTAGCTTGAGCTGAAGAAATACAGATTTTTAAAAAGTATTTCTTTATTTATTTGTTTGTTTTTACTTCAGTTAAAGGTTACAGTTCTGCATTTCATACTGTATCGTTTACGCTAATTGACCACAAATACACACATTTTTTCATAACGTTTTTTAATAAAGCATTTCTAGATGATGTGATGTTTTATCCCACAGCGCTGCTGCTGAATCCTGGACTCTGATTGGTCGTCAGGTGTTGATTAATTCTCTATAACAGCAGCTCTGACTGTAGTGCAGCTGCAAATCAGAGCTTTATTTATAATTAATACGTTATCGTTTCTATAGCAACAGCTCGTTCACAGGGACGTGTACAGCGGACGCTCCGATGATAATAAACAGATTCAAAAACAGAGATTCTGAGAGGAAATGTTTATTTAAAGTTCATGGAAGGAGTCTCCAGTGTCAGCGCTTTGTAACAGTCAGAGGTAAAGCTGTGACTTCTTCGTCTTTTCTCGGTAACATCATTAATTGTAACTATAAACAGATAAAAAGTATGACGTGTCGTTCTTTAATAAATAAAAGATTGTAATTGTTGGTAAGTCGCTGTGGTGTAAGAGGAATAAAACACTTGGGGTTTACTTGCTGTTAGAGGAAAATAATCAACTTCAGGGCGATAACAGTGAAAGCTGAAATTGGCGTTTTTAAAATTTTGAGGTAAAATTCATTTATCTTGCCTGAAATAAACAAATTTACATGCCGACAGAACGGAAATGAGTAAAAACGTCTCGTACGGTGAAATCATCTTATATTTGTCTGAGAAATATTACAATATTGTTACATTTAGATTGAAATTGCAGGTTGGCTTTTTGATGTTCCTGCTTCATTCTCTCAGGACTCGTTTACTACGCTAATTAAGGTAATTTAGCTGAGATGCTTAGTGAAGCAAAACAACAACAACAACAACAACAACGACAACGTGTGTGAAAGTCACGAGCTCCAGACGTGAGGAGAACTCCACGCGGTCCTGCAGAGGAGCGGGAACGACTCCTGCGAGGATTCCTGAAGTAGGATCCGGAGCAGTTTGGGAAGTTTAACCTTTAGCGAGGGGACGGTGCGGAGCTCCTCGAGGAGCAGAGCGCTGCACGGGTTCATCTTCTCTGTGATTTAATGAACCTGATTTGGCGTAATTACACAGGCGTCATTAGCTGATCCAGATGAGGTCGTTTAGAAAAAGAGTTCTGTGGGGACGTGCAGAAACCTTCTGTATAACATTAAACCGTGCTGAGAAGGAAAAATCCGGCGAATCCGACGCAGAAGACCCCGACATCATCTTTGGGTTTAATTAGAGTTAAATTTCTCACCCTGAAGTTGATTATTTTCCTCTAACGGCACGTCCCCAAGTGTTTTATTCCTCTTATTTATAGTAATTAATGTTATGGGACGTCGGTAAAACGAGTGAGTTCCTGTTGTCACTTACGTTATAGCAGCTGTAAACACTCGTTCCCTCACCAGCGTCTCTTTATTCTCTCTCTTCAAGTTAATCAGACAGAAAAATTAATAACGCAGCTTGTTACAAGAAACCGCAGAGAAGCGTAAACACAGCTTCACCTCTGACACTGGAGACTCCTTCCATAAATGTTAAATAGACGTCTCCTTACTTTAAGAAAACGATTTTCCCTGCGAACGAGCTGTTACTACGGAAACGATAACGTATTAGAACGAGCGCATTAATTATAAATAAAGCTGTGATGTGCAGCTGCGCTACTGTCAGAGCTGCTGTTATAGAGAATTAATCAACACTTTCTGACCAGTCAGAGCGCAGAATTCATATTGTATATGAAGAACATGTAGAAATCTTAACCTTAACCTCCTGGCAGAGGCATCGGGGTTAAATACGTTCAATCCCCGAGCACTGAGTGTGTTTTTAACTTTTTATTAATGGACAAACGGCTCGCATGTTGGTGATCTCGTTGCCGTGTTCCTCCAGGTGCGTACCCTCGCCTGTCCCTCAGCTTCAAGCTGAAGAGGAACATCGGCTACTTCATCCTGCAGACCTACATGCCCTCCATCCTGATCACCATCCTGTCCTGGGTCTCCTTCTGGATCAACTACGACGCCTCCGCAGCCCGAGTCGCTTTAGGTACAAACTCCAGCGCTAGTCTGTTTACTGTAGCGCTAGTCTGCGCTTTAGCCTGTTTACTGTAACGCTAGTCTGCGCTTTAGCCTGTTTACTGTAGCGCTAGTCTGAGTTTTAGCCTGTTTA
>CM075017.1:23956974-24008078 GCA_037576675.1 Pangasius sanitwongsei | reverse complement strand
TAAACCATACAGCATGGCCAGTCTCACCACTGTCTTGTACACCTTCCCCTTGATTCTCGCTGATATTTTTCTATCACGAGAGAGAGAGAGAGAATATTATTCAAATATTGAAGAAGGTCTAGACTACTATCTGGTGGTCAAATGGGATAAATGCACTCAAATTCTGAATTTAGGCTGGTCACATGACAGAAAAGTGACAGTCACTTCAAAAGTGTCACACTGAACCTGTGGTTTATGCTTGTGTGTGTGTGTGTGTGTGTGTGATCACCAGTTATTTATTTATTTATTTATTTATTTATTTATTATATACATAGAATTATGTATAGTAACGCCTTGCATAGTTTCTTTTTTTTTCTTTTTTTTAAGAATTAAATTAAAAAAAACTTTTGGCAGGAGCTACCTACGACACTTCCGGTATTACCGGAAATAGAATACTTGATGAAAATTGAGTCTGTACAGTTTGAGCTAGATTTTATCTTTCCGATTTCGTGCCACAACTTAATCACTCAATTTAATAATAAGCTACTAATTTCTGTTTTAAAACGATGTTGCTGAAGTTTAGTGGACAATCGGAAGAAATTGGTTTAGCGGGTCAAAGTTAATCTCTGCGTTGTCATGGAAACGCTGCCTGACTCCACACACCTGAGATACGTCTATACAAACTTCTGCGTATTAAAGCGGATATATATACTTTTTTATTTGATTCATTTCTCTTTTTCTTCATTAATAAAAGCTATAACGACTCTAAAATCTACTGCTGTACACAGCCGAATGAAGTATAATGGTTTAAAAGCTGTTAAGCTCGTGAAGCTGTTGTGTATAGAAAACAGTGAGCACAGCGACATCTGGTGGTGTGCAGACATTACAGCAGTCATAAATTCGAGTCTGTGAAGCACCTTGTTGATTTCATTTGGGAAATACAGTCTGTGACCAAGCTTCTCACGTTGCCTTTAATTCCCCACTCTGCCATTCGGGTGTCCTTGGCCTCAGCTAGGTGAAATGCTTTGTTACTTTGGGGAAACCTTTTTTTTTTTTTTTTCTTTACTATGATGAAGTGGCACCTCAGTCAAATAAGTATTCATGGTCATGGAGGTTCACATGTCAGCTGTTAGGCTGACTGCTGAGATCTTCCTATCTCAGCAGCAGCCTTCACTCTGGTGGCCTTATTTTCTCTCCATCATTGTCTTCAAGGCCTTCCTACCAGGGACCATCTATATAGGGTACAGAAGCGTAAAGACCTTGAAGCCTTTATTTCAATCAGTAACAGCAGATGGGCTTCCATTACGATCATGTAATTATTGTTGTTGTTGTTGCTTCTGTTGCTAATAATAATAATAATTATTATTATTATTATAATAAAATACACACTTCATTTAAACATAAGAACAATTCTAGGGAAAATAAGTAAATAATAACAAATTTACAGGACAGAATAATAATTTACCTTATTTGGTGTTAGTCAAAATGTTCTCACACCCTTTGGTGAAATGGGCCATTTCCAAGTGATGTCTCCAGATGTTCCTCCCTAAACACCCCAGTAGTTTCATTCACACACCTGTTATAGTTTGCAGGATAAAGCCAGATCTTTCCAAACACTCAAACCTCTTCCTGCGTTTCAGTGACGTCATCAGTCACGTGGTAGTGCAAGCTGGGATGCGCTGTAGAGAAACGAGGTGTTGTGTTGAGCGCAGGTGAGCAGTCAGAAGTGTGTGTGTGTGTGTGTGTGTGTGTGTGTGTGTGTGTGTGTGTGTGTGTGTGTGTGTGTGTGTGTGTGTGTGTGTGGGGAAAGCAGATCAACAGTCAGGAGTGTGTGTGTGGAAAGCAGATGATAATGTGGGGGTTAGTTTGTGGTCGTTTATTATCAGGATTGTTCCAGAAACAAATCATTTGTCCTCGCGCATTAAATAAGACGCGTCGCCTCCACGGTAAGGGCTTTGATCTCAGTATTTATTTGTTTGTTTGTTTGACGTATTATTTATGTTCTGGCAAAACAAACTACTACTTTTTTTTTTTTTTTTCCTTTTTGCCTTGGCATGCTTTTTCAAATGATGCTTAAGGACATTCTTCTGATTTATTTAAACAAGATAAGGAGTTTTAATGAATGTCTGTTGGCTTGGTTTTATAGTCTTTCCATGTGCACATCTATTAAAAGTGTCTAAAATAAAACTAGGGTTAGGTTTCATCTGGACAAACTATTAGCACATTTATGTTGTGCTGAATTAAGCAGTGAATGAATGCATGTGGCATTAAGCAGTGAAGCGGTACTGTAGCAATCACAGGGTGAAGTCAGGTATACTGGGACATCAGGTGAACCGAGCGTTAAAACCTAGCATTTATTTTCTGGTCTGAATAAGTGAAAGTCAAAATTTGTGCATGAACTTACAAGGTGTGAAACTGTCATTATATTGACTTAGTATCTCGTTATATTGCCAAGTCAAAATAACAAGATAATATATTGAAACAATGTAAGTTGGGGGGCCGTGGTGATTTAGAGGTTAGCGTGTTTTTCCTCACACCTTCAGGGTTGGAGGTTCAATTCCTGCCTCTGCCCTGTGTGCGTGGAGTTTGCATGTTCTTGTTGTGCTTCCAGAGTTTCCTCTGGGTAATCCAGTTTCCTCCCCCAGTCCAATCACATGCATTGTCTCTAAATTGTCCCGTGTGTGTGTATGTGATTGATGGGTTGCCAGCCTGTCCAGGGGGATAGGCTCCTCACTCTGTGTAGGATAAGCGATGGACAGAGAATGGATGGATGGAGTTACTAAGTCAAACTAATGAGGTAATATCTTGACATTGAGCTACCATGTGAAAGTAATGGCCTAGCACCTGAAATGTTTTCACACCTAGCAGTTCAGGGCTTCCGTACAGTGGAACTTCCTGATAGAAATAACACTAATTCTTGTGAGGTCATGTAAGGGGGTGTGGTCATCATCAAACAGGAAGCTTGGGGGAAAAAAAAAAAAAAAAAACTCGAGGTAAGAAAAATTACATGCTGTGGCTTTGATGCCGATATAACATAAGATGAACTATTGTAAGAAAATAAGCTTAAAGTTCATATAAATCAGATGTTTAGAACTCGGTCATTTTGAAGGTTTCCCAATTAACCATTCAATAAAATGCGGTGGTGTACCATGTTCATATAAATTTAGAGACCAAGGTCAATTTTTTTTGTTTGTTTGTTTTTAACAATAAATAAGAAATAAATAAAATGTTACTTGCCTTTCAGTGGTGTTTTCTACTGTGATTTTTTTTTTTTTTTTTTTTTTTTTACTTAATCTGTTCATACAGAACTTTAGAAAGGATTGGTTATGATTTTGGAAAATTATTGATGATTTTTCAAACCCTGAAATTGTTACTGCTGTAAGAAAAGAGTTATAGACTGTTGCTAAGCCCATCGTCTTAAAATGTGGTCAATTTTACTTCTCTTTTCATACACTATTAGAATAAGGTGGTGATGAATTTGTGGGGACAGTACCCCATGTGCCACCACACCACTCCTGTTTAGTGTACTTTTGGGGATTGATTCATGTTGTCAAGTTCAAATATAGGACTATACATGTCGGCTTTAGGTATTTCAGGCTCCATCCAGAAGGGTGCCGCTTAAGTGTTTATGGCTTAAAAATAGTTCAGTGTTCAGGGGTTAAACCTAAAACATTGACTTCTGAGCTTTAAGGGTGCATATGATCTTTGGTTCAAACTGAAATGTTAACTTCTGAGTGTTTAGGACTCAAACTGAGATTCTGAATTTTCAGCGTGTATCACTCAAAACAAAATGCTGACTTTGAAGCATTTAGAGCTCAAACTAAGAGTCTGACTTTTGAGGGGTTAGAGCTCGATCTAATATGGTGCCTTAATTGTTTAAGGTTTGAACATAAGATTTTGAATTCTGGGCTGTTATTGTTTAAAAGTATTTGGTCTTGGGTTCCAGTTACGGTATAATTATAGGGCTCAGATACTTGGGTTCCAGTTACGGTATAATTTTATGGCTCGGAGTATGGTGTTGGATTTTGAATGTTTGGTCGATTTTTGAGCTTTTTGTCTCCTCATGTTCTATGGTTTCTGTTCAAGAGTGTTGCAGCGTTTCGGAGACAATGTCATCGTGACCGAGGCCTAACTGCCATCTTCCAGGAATCTCAAAATGTTGATCTATTAACACTTCCTTCCCTGACACCTCATGTTCCATTTCAAACTGCTGTTCGAATGTGTAGTTTTCTGTTCTGTTCAGGTCTGGTGAGATGGACGGCAACACATAGACCAGCTCCGTTATTAAGAGCCACACCTTGTCGTGCGTTAATTGATGAGCTGATCGCTCTGAAGGCGTATCATCTGCCACGAAACTCCCCCGTGAGCATGAGAGCTCGGATGACGTGTGAGGATGGACATTTGTGGCAGTCTGTCTCTCACTACCACACGGATGAGGATGGAGTTGTAGACCGTGAGGGATTCTTTTTACAGATTTTTTTTTTTCTTTTTAAAAAAAAAAAAGTGTAAATTTTTTTCCCTAAACTTTAATTTTCATCTATAACAGTGACAGAACACCCCTCTGTCGGTGGTTCGTATGTCGGCTGTGAACCGATGGGCCTATTTTGGAGTCTTCAGCCTGCGCCTGGTGGAAAACAATGTCTGAGGTAGAGGGAAAATTTGTCATGTAGGGTTCGTTCAGTTTATAAAGAGTGAACCGTGAAGAACACTGAGCCAATTTAATTAAATTTTTTAAATTGTCCATTAAATAAGCTAATATCACGACCGTTTTTTTGGTATCCTTAAGTTTAAAGAACTAAAAGCTTTATAAGAGGCTGTTATTTGTGCATATTTCTTTATAAAGCCATAACCTTTGTATATCACGTCTCTGTGACATCTGAGGTTCGATCCTGGTTAAACAGATCTGGTTGTGTGTCATTTGTTGTACTTCATAGATTTTGTCTTTCTTCTTTTATAACTTGTAACCAATGGCTCACCCTCATTGTATTTCCTGAAATTAAAATGAATGAAATTCAGAAATGTGTGATTATCCCTTTTCTTGTCCTTGCTTTAAGGTTGAGAAAGAAGCATGTGGAGACTCCATACACGGTGGACGTGTCCGTGCTAGAAGGCCACATTTCTCCTCTTAATTCCTCCGGAGATGAGCAGATTAGCAGAGAGCGTGAGCTGGCTACTGTCTCACTTCAGCGCTGGTACATGGTGCCGGGCGTGAGGAGAATCGAAATACGGCAAAACCGAGTGGTGGGGACTCTCTTCCTCCCTCCAGGTTAGTTTGACGATTGTAGACACACAGGCCACGGCGCCATCATTTAGACTGACGGGCACAAAAACCACACCCCCTTTACCAAGACTTAATTAGTACAACGCTGGACAAAAAAATTGTTCACTCATTCACTGGAACTGACTGCCAAAGATACAACACTTCTTTCACTGAGAGTGACACCCACAGAGGCCACGCCTCCTTCACTGCAACAGACACCCACAATGGTCACACCTCCTATTGGACTGACACCTGCCAAGGCTAGGCCTTTCTTCACTGGCAGTGGTACTCTGTCTGAAATTTCAGCCTGCTCCCTTTATCCTACAAACGCCAAAGTGCATTCTGGGTGCTTGGCATTTCCTAGGCCACATTGTGTGGATACTAATCTCACTGCAGTGCTTTGTGGAATTTCAGGAGTGACCCAGATATTCTACACCATACTTCCAGACATGATTATAGACTGGCAAAACTCCCTAGCGAGTTCACTATATAGTGAATAGGGTGTGGAACAGATGAGACGCCTAGACTTGATCTCACACTAAAACAGGAAATAGTAACACCATTAGCAATATACCATACCGAATACAATGTTTGTGAGGTTTCCTTGGAGGCGAACTTCTCTCAAATGCCTTACATTTTGTTTCACCACTTTTCGTCCAGGGCCGGGTCCATTTCCTGCAGTTTTAGATCTGTGGGGTATGGCTCGAGGCCTGGTGGAGTATCGGGCTGCTCTGTTCGCCTCACACGGTCTGGCCTGCATGACTTTAGCCTACTTCGATCATAAAGATCTTCCTGGACCCTCAAAACGCGTAAATGTGGGAGACTCCTACTTCAAGGTAAGATTATTCTTACCTTCCAAATTACTAATAATCCAACAGAACATTACATGCAGTGGTCATAATACAGCCAGTTTTAAAGCAGTCAGATCAATTTTTTTTTCCACATATACTGTATATTAGTGCAATTATAGTAGAGGTATGTGCAGGGCATACCCATTCCTGCCCCTTCCACAGGAATTCTAACCAATCATGCGCATTTGTGCAGAAAGTTTCAACAATTCTGCCCACTCCTGCCATTGTTATTATTGTTTACCTGCTCACAATATTTTATCACAATCTTAGTTGGTACTAAGTTTGCCAAAATATAAACACATTAGTAATTTAAACAACCGTGACCCTGCTCGGGATGAAGGGATGCAAGCTATAGCCCCAAAAATCTTTGTGTAATATCTGTTATTGTCATGTGTGCTGAAAGTCAGGTTATATGATTATGATTCTCCTACAATAAAGTGATGACATTTTGCTACTGATTTTAGATATAGACTCTGAGCCACTAAGCTGTTTTGACTAAATTATATTCCTGTACAGCTAATAATTGTTCGTTTCGATGTTTTGCGTCGTACTTGGAGGGACGGTCATATCGGGTGACATGGAGGGGATCCACATCTGCTCCATGCAGACTCTCTACTGGTGTCCCACAAGGCTCAGTTCTGTGTCCTTTTGTGTTCTCCCTCTATACCCACTCTCTTAGTGTGGTCATATTTTCACCTGGGTTTTCATACCACTGCTATGGTGATGACACTCAACTCATCCTCTCCTTTCCTCACTCTGACACCCATGTTGTTGCATGGAAATGTCTGGCAGACATCTCATCATGGATGGCAGCTCATCAGCTGAAACTTAATCCCAGCAAAACTAAGCTGCTGTACATCCCCAAAGACTCATCCCCATGTCAAGATCTTGTGATCTCCCTAGTCAGCTCTCAGATCTCACATCCGTCACACAACCTTGGGGTAACCATGGACCACCACCTGTACTTCTAACATCATCTACAACATTAGGAGGATTTGTCTGTTTCTATCCACAGAGGCCACTCAGGTGCTTCTTCAGTTCCTTGTCATTTCGAGTCTGGATTACTGCAGCTCAGTTTTAAAACCCTGATGCTTGCCTATAAAGCCAAAAACGAGCCTGCACCTGCCTACCTTAAAGCACTTATCACACCCTACTCAGCACCATGCTCCCTCCGAACCTCTAGCACTGCTCAATTGAACCCCACAGGGTACAAGAAAGACATGACAACGTGTCATGACATGACATGACAAAGATGTGACAGCGAGTGTTGAAAGACATCAACACTCTTCCCTGTCCTGGTGCCTAGGTAGCAGAACAAACTTCCCCTGACTGTCCAAACCAAGTACATGGTTGAACAAGTCTCTTCTCCAAGTACTTAAATTAGCACTTTGTCATTATAAAAAAAAAAAATCTTTTGTCTTTTTTCGTAACGTACTAACTTCCCCGACAGAGATTTAGACTGATGGTATTCTTAATCCCTGACCTAGAACTCGCATGAGGACGTGTTTTTTTTTTTTTTTTTTTTTTTTTTTTTTGATCGAGATAACAAAGCACTTCTGTAAGTCATTCTCAATAAGTGCATCTGCCAAATGCTGTATGTGTGTGTGTGTGTGTGTGTGTGTGTGTGTTCCCTAGGCAGCGTGGCAGGTTCTGTGTGATCACCCACAGGTGTGTGAGGACCGGATTGCCATCATTGGGGTTTCATTTGGGGTCTTTGTAGCTCTACATATCGCCACGTCCCTTTCAGTTAACGTAAGACACGGTGACTTTTTAGATGCTAAACACAGCCAATCACATCCCTGCACTTCTGTAATAATACTAACACAGTTTTGACATGACACATAATAATAGTAATAATTTTATTGTACATAAATATACAATGCTAAATTCAAAAACCACTAAATTCACTAGGCAACTTATGATTTATAGGTGTCTTTTTTTCAGTGTTATTCTGCTGCTGAGCAAAATATTTAAATGCGTCTGCAGTAAGTGGTGCTTTGTTTATGTAAAAAAAAAACTATTTAATCTCTTTCTAATTATCGTTAACATTTTTTGTAGAGTGTTGTAGGTCTATTTGATCTTTTTATGCCAATTTTCCTTCCTCTTTCCAGCCGAAAACTGAAAATGCTGTTTTCAATCATTTTTCGAAATATTTTAGTGCCATCCCTAATAAATAAATATAATTAACTGATGTTAACTATATACGTACCTGTCGCACACATGTTGATGGATGTTCTTTCACACTAATGAACCCAAAAAATTCTTTTTCTTTGAATGAAAGTGAGGCCGCCCCATTTAGCTAACAGTCGAGAGTATGAGGGGAAGGGGGCGGGGCTTCCAGGCAGTGTCACTTAATATTGGAGAGTACAAAACACCTGTACAGATCACTCCAGATTGAGGCTGATTGGCTTATCTCCTGTTTTTATAGTGGAGAAAAAGGCATAATTTTGAGTGTTAAATTGTACTAGATAGTCCGATAGTAAATGAGTAAAGGTTTGCAGGTCTAGTAATATAATCAGAGATAAATGCCACTGCATATCGTGGCCATGTAATATCATGTAGGGATGATAAAATAATTATCGCACAAGTCTATAACAAACAACTTTGTTTTCGCTTCATAACCTGTCCAGCCGAGGTGTGTGGTTTGCATCAATGGACCATTCTGCAGCATGAACAAGTTATTCGGTGAAGATGGAGAGAATACTGATGCGTGAGTAAGAGTTGCATCTGTTACAATGTGATCTTTTACAGTACATGTGCTACTCCAGGATTTTGTAGGACAGATGTGGGGAAAGTTAGCTTTCCCATGGCACTAACACACATTTGGTGTGGACTCTGTTTAAATGTTGCACTATGCACTATGTATTTGAGCATGAGGAAAGTCTTCAGAACAGAGTTTATTTCTAACAATAAACTGCATTATTTTTTTTGTCTTATTAACATCAAGAGGAAAAAAAAGAAAGGCTGTTTATAGCTGCTATAATGTAAAGTATAACAGGAGCTCACTTGTTCTGTGAACGTTATATATGCCACATTAAACGTGACTATGCACGGATAGCATTGGAAAATTCCTGTGGTCTAAGAAGAATAAGACGCATCATATGCTGGACATGCTGTTATAGGAAAATAATCAGCTTCACTTTGCATCGGGCCACATCACACCACCTTGTCACTATTGATTATTTTCCGATAGCAGCTTGTCTGGTCATTTTTATTACAATAAATAATAAATAATTCTGCTAATTTTGAAATTGCATTCAGTTTGGCAAGGACACATCCTGACTCGAGCTTTTAGGATTTGAAAAATTATGACACAACGCTAAAAATCGCATAGCTGTGCTATTAGAAATGTGTTATCGTAGTAGCAGTGATGGGAAGATCAGAAAGTGCTTAGGAAGCGAAGATGTTAAACATGACTTTCCTCAAAGGACAGATTTTCCAGGCCTGACAGATGGATTGAGAAGTAAACCACACTTCACCAGTAGGGGGAGTTATTTTATTATACTATTTAGGCATCAAAAATTATAATAAAATGTGTGCTACATTAACATGACTTGCACAGTGAAAGCGATGTATAGAGTATGGTTTTTTTTTTTTTCCTCTCTGAGCAGACAGAATTTAGTGGTAGTCTAAAAATACAGTGTAAACGAGAAAATAAATGCTTCCACACATTTTTCTCATCCATCATCTTTCTAGAGAGCAAAAACACTGGAACATTAATGAACAAGGCTACGTGAGTTTCAGAGACTTCTCTTTACCCTGTAATGTTCCACCTGAAAACTTTATTCAGGTAAATAAGCACAGGTAAACTGTATTAAAGGATTTGCAATTATTTCTGTCTTACTATATTACAGAGATTGAAATAAGAGGCTTAGTTAAGTCCTGTTTATGAGGTTGGTTGTTATGATCAGTAAAATTATTTTTGTAGAAAATGAATGGCTCAATCTGGAATTACAAAATCAATCATGCTTAGTTTACTAAGAATTTGCATTTTACATTTAGTATATGTAAACCTAAATATAAAAATCAAATGTGGCCTATGTTATTATGAGCTGCCATTAATCCAAACATGTCCCTTTATATGTCTTCACCATTTGCAGTAAAAGAGACATTTTAATATTAACAGAACTATCCCTTCAGGTATTGTTAATATTAAAACAGGGTTTTCCATTTCCATGACTCTCCACATGTAGCTTTTATGTTTTGTCTGGGAACAGCATTAAACTCTGACTTTAAAATCTACCTGTTCTAATGTAATACGATTACGTTGCTATGAGGAAGCAATGAACCTCGTATGAGCTGAAACACTGCATTTGTCGTCAACAGATCGAGAAGGTGCGCTGCCCTCTGCTGTTCGTCATTGGAGAGGATGATTTATGCTGTCCATCTATAGAGAACGCAGACGAGGTGAGGTTAAATTGTGGAGGAATGACTTTTTCGAAGATGGGCAATTTGAAAGTCAGTGATATGAGACCTAAATGTAAAGATTTATAACCAGGTCACATAATCATGTGTCATTAGAGTCACAAAGCTGATATAAAGAATGAGTTGAGAGAAATGAACCATTTCTGCAATCCTGGATCTTTTAGATTTTCTTTTGAATCTTCTTATTCTATCTGTCTGTCTGTCTATCTATCTATCTATCTATCTATCTATCATGACATCATCAGATTGCAGTTGGAATTCAAACTGACAGATATCCCACCAATGAAATGGAAAAATTTTAGGCTAAAATAGTTTAAAACTTATACATTTTATCAAAATCAAAAACAGATTCCTTAATTCTTGCAGGAAAGATCTTCCTGTTTTTGTGCATAGTGTTCAGCTGCATAGGGTTGAGCTGAAATAATTCTCATAAAAGGTTAGAAGAAGTAGTAGTATAAGGAAAAACAGAACGCCGCTTACCTTGCAGGCAAGATAATAAATCCAAACTGGATAGTTTGGCATCCTAGTTGGCCAGTACCATTAATTACAAGGCTAAATAATTACATGTCTCTGTGATAACATTGTTAAGGAACATAATTTTACTGAGGTCCACATTACCGAAATGTGCAGAAATTTATAATTTTAAGTGTTTATTTATAGTTATCTAAGCATCTAAGCACCTTGTAGCCTGTCGTGATTTGCAAACTGATTTGGCTAATCTAGATTTTTTTTTTTATTGTATTTATATATAAACTGCCATTTTTTTTTTCCCTCATAAAGAATCCTATTTATTTTATATGTTCTCACATAAAGTCTCACATCTATATCATAGCTATGTCAGATGTTGGCTTATAATATGTGCATGGCATAATGAGAGTTATACTGGCAATTAATCTCTGGGTAAAGTGAAAGTGTCCTATTCTGCTCTGAAGTCAGGTGAGAAACAGTCTTCACTGCTGATTGGGTCCTGGGTCCATGTTTTTTCCTGCATAGTGGACTACATTCTTCCACCACATTATCAGCACATCCTTGTTTGCATATTAATTTGAAAACTGAAAGTACCAAGGACCTCATAGCTGGTTGAATAATGGTAGAACTTGTTCTTTAAGAGTACAGAGAAAATCTCAGGAATGTAAAATATCTGGTTCTGTGTAGTAAGCAAAAGGAACAGGAAAGACAAGCATAGCAGGAAATAAATCGTTGTTTCAAAACTGATTTGTGATCACAGATCAAAAGACGACTGCATACTGCAGGTAAATCTCACCTGTTTAATCGAGTGTCGTACCCTGGGGCTGGTCACCTGATCGAGCCACCGTACACACCCACTTGCCACACCTCCGTCTGGGCCAGTCGACCCACTGAATGTCAGTGTGCTTTAATTCTTTAATTAAATCCATGCTGTTTTGATTTGTACAGTTAGCTCATTTTATTACTTGTGTGTTATTCAGCTATGATTCACTGGGGTGGAAACCTGAAGCAACACGCAGCCGCTCAGAAGGACTCATGGCCACGCATCCTGACGTTTCTGGAAAGTAACTTAAGAGGGGAGGACACAGCTTAGTTTTGAACACACCCTTTTGCCTGTCTCTTGGTTGTGTCCTATTGCCCATCTCAAGAGTCGGTCCTTTACATTATCAGCTGGAGTAAAATACATTAAAACATCAAGGCATGGACATCTGGAGCACTTGCCCAAAAGGCACTCTGGATAAGGGCATCTGCCAAATGCCGTACATGTCCTTAGATCAGAGATAGTTTATGCATTAGCAATATTGTTTTTAATGTAGTTAGGATGCTGCTGATCAAGGGAGTCATGATCCTGTTTGTAATTATCCTCTTTGTAATTCAATCCTCTTCTGGATTCATGCCCTCCATGTATCGAACCCGGGCCGTGACAGTGAGAGCGCCAGGGCCTAACCACTAGTCCTCCAGACACCCTAAGCTTTACCATTTATACCACCAACAAATCAGACTTTCTTCACATCAAGGACTGATGTAAGAAATAAGCGTTGCCAGATTAGTGCGATTGTTTCCAATCCAAACCCTTGACTATACACCATCTCCAACTGGCCAAATTATATCTAAATTAATATCTTCCACAAGGTGATTTGTTTCAAGACAAATGTTTATCAAAAATATTACAGCTTGTGAGAAATGATCTGGCAACCCCAGTAGAAATCCATTTTTGTTTGTTTGTACGTTTCCCTCCTACCAGCTAGCTCTCCAATATCATATGACAGCTACCATCCAGAGAAGGTAAAGGCTAACACATGCTTTATCGGCGACTACGTGACGCCAGCGAAACACATCTTTTCGAACTGCTGCTCATGCTGCATCACAGAGCAGCATAACACCCTCTGAGGAAAGTGCTATCCACCCGCTTCCACATACATGAGCTCATGGACATAGACACCAGTCGGGCGAACCCAATGTTGGCTCAGTCTTAATACATGAAATAACCATACACATCAAAACCAAGTGAACGATTCATGCAGTAAATATCTGAACTTCACAGAAAGCACAGTTTATAATGGTGTTTATTTTTATAGGGTCGATTATTTTAATGACTGTGCTCCAATATGAACAGATCGTGGCATGCTGATGTCACCATGGCGATGAGAGGAATGAACTCGTGGAAGTCTATCTCTCGGTCTCCATTCTGATCCAGATCAGAAAATAGCAAGTCAAGGGTATCCTTGTCCTGAATTTTCTGTGGAAGCAAGAAATAAGCACAGTCATTATCATCAGGCATTATCATTTTTATAATTAAAAAAAAAGTGACAAATTATTTGGTTGTCTGTACTGTAATTTTTATAAATCCTAGACAAAAGTCTTTCAATCCACAGAGTGCCTTGTTGGCCTTTTTTATTAGAAAATCCATATTAAAATTACATATTGTGTAGTATGAAGTGTTGTGATGTTATATTTTGTTGTATGGCGCACTTCTACTGTGTGCTAGCAGTAACACGATTGAATGTATAATCATATGTTGGGTAGAATAAGACCAATCATATCCAGCAAGTAGAATAATTTAGATCCAGTAGGGCAAAACAGCTTAATATGAGCCTCATGTCACTTTTTTAGACTTCGTTATACCACAGCACTGTTGAATTCTAAAAGGTGTTGATTAATTTTCTATAACAGCAGCTCTTACGGCAGTTCTGGCTGCAAGGCAAATCACAGGTTTATATTAATGCGCTCGCTCTAATACATTCTTGTTCCTACGCAGGGAGTAATAACTGGAGAAGGAATGACTGTTCATAGCAGCTATAACACGAGTGATAACAGGAACTAACTTGTTTTGTGGCAGTTCCACATCACTAAACATGAAAAAAGTATCGTGTCATTCTTGATCTAATAATCTTTGCCAGATTGCTGTGGTATAAAAGAAATGAACCATTTCAGAAAATGCTGTTGTTGAAAAATAATCAACTTTGGATAACGCTTCATGCAATTACACCAACCCATAATTGGTTATTTTCCTATAACAGCACACCCTGTCATGTTTTATTCGTTCTGTATGTGATTTTAGCGATCCAAAACTCATTTTAAGGAGCAAATAATTAATCAGTGTATGAAAAGTGTATTTAGGCTAGATATGTGTTTTAGTTGATTTGCTTTAATGTTCGTTTCGGGTTACCCTGCCTGGAAAAGACCAAATCTACACAAGTAGAAAAGATTTCCTGAGTTCCACTATGATTTTCCAGCTCTGGTTCTTGAAGCAGGACATATAACCAGGAGGTTTATTTTTTTATTATTATTATTATTATTATTATTATTATTATTAATTCAATGGGTTTGAAATGATGCTCGTCACATGAAAGTTCAATCCGCTTGGTTGAGTGAGTCACACAGTTATGGAAAGTAACAGATTAACAGCCCAAGATCTGAAAAAGTCCTTAGAGGAATGCAAGCGAAATAAGTCCATGTTGGTATGAATTTTTTTTATTATTGTTTCACTATTATAATACACTTTTTGTTACTTGTGTTAATGAATGAACATCAGTTTTAAATTTGCTTTTCATTATTTAAAGGAGAGGGTGTGCTCCTTTTGACTTTTGAACTCAAACGCAAAAATCAAACCATCTCTGATTTTAAGCACTGTGAATAGGCCAGATTAAATAGCAAGTATGCTATTAGTATGGATTTAAATGAATAGTTGGTGTCATAAAATTAACCTGCACTGCAATACTAGTTTACACTAAACGGCTGCTGAATAAAATGTACATATGGTGCCGTCCTTCACCGTGGATTAAATCAAATCTATTTTGTCCTGAATATAATGTCATATTGGTTTTGTCCACTTTTTAAAAATATTCAGGGTGTCATTGAACTTGACTTTCCTGAGAAGGCTCGGTAGCTGAGACAGATTGCCTCATACTTTGCTTGCAAAATTTGATAGTAAAAATCTGTGTCCATAAACCACAAATGGAAAATTCCACTGATTTGAATGACAGGTGAGTCACTCCTTTCACACGCAGTCCACAGATTCATAACATCATCATAAGACTGATCTCAAACACTCACCATGATAAACTGGCTCATCTCATTGTTAATAAGATCCTTCAGGTCAGCCTTTTTCAGCTTACACTTGTGTCTGGAGTACTTGTGGAAGACCTCCACGATGGTTATCATTGCCTTCTCGAGCTTGGATGACATTGTTCTGGAACATAACAAAAAGAAAAGGTGTTATTATGATTATATACAGTACTTCAATGCACATTTCATTCATGCAGTACTTTCATATAGCTGTCATAATCGGTTACTGAATGATATAATACCAAATATTGTCATTCACCTTAAAGATTTAAAAAAGGCCAATACATCATGCATTCCTTTCAGAATATAGAGCTCGTCTTAGCAATACTATTACACTCTATTTTTGTTTTATTTCTAATACCATTACCTTAGGGAGAATGTCAGTGTTTTCGCTCGGAGTATGAAACGTCCTTCCCTGATGCACACACCACTCCTTGTGAATATGGCGACTTTACAGAAATGGATCTGAGAGTGTGAACCTCAAATCCATATTGATTTTTCATCCTTGAAAGGCCAAAATGTGGTGACTAATAACAGCACAATGGAGCCCAGTGGGCAGAGAACGGAAATCTGTTTGGAGAAATAGATACCATTAAAAGGCATTAATGCAGAAGTTGCTCTGCCTGTGGACTTGTTTCACATTTTAGTCATCAGGATAAACAATAGAACTCTCGAAACAAGTCACACTTTTACACTGAAGACTAAAAAGGCAAAAAAACAAAAACAAAAAAAAGATCATGCATTGCTAGAGTCAAGTGCACAATTCCTTCATTTCCTCAAAATTAATTGTTTTTTCTTTCATCATCAATTAACTTGTTGTTTTTCTGTTAAGTGCACGAGCATGAATTGCATACATTTTCATTTTCAGGTAGAAGTTCAGCCATGATGCTTAAATCGCACTATTTTGAATCATACAGTTTTACTTCCTGAAGCATAGTGTTCTATAGTCCATATTACACATTTCCTTAGCTGATACAGTGATTCATGCAGAAAGATTCATACAGACGTTTTTTGGATTCAGTCGGTTACTGATATGTTTTTCAGCCGTTTTGAATTTGAATAGCTTTAGGACAAAATTGTGATTTATAGGTTTAAAGGCAGGTCTCCAGATTTTAGTAAAAAAATAAATAAATAAACGTATGCATTAAAATAACGTGTGCCAAGTCTCAGTCAGGAAGAAAAAGTCGAATCTATGGTCTAATCATATCATTTACATAAGATTATTTACAAAAGTGGTTTGATTCTTGAGTAAGCTAATGTATAGAAGAGCCATGTTTAGTGTTTGATGTTGGATGCCCAGAATACAGAATAAAATACTGGTTGAGTACAAAAAAAGTTACAAAATGTTTTAAAATATTGGTTAAAATTCAAATATACCACCTAAAATAGCCATACTTTACTGTCCCGTGTTGTGTCTTTTTAATTAATGTATTAATGTATGTCCCATATTTTGCACTCAACCCTGTTACGGAAACCTATATAGCCTGATGATGGAAATAGAAAAACAATAGATCACAGGACAAACAGGAAATTAGATCATCAGTACATTTGCTAACAGCATGGCCAGAAGACAGGTAAGTGCACTCATCTATTTTTTTTTTTAATCATCTTTTTAGCATTGGTTACCCATGCTCATCTTAACAACTCAACCCTGTTACTAACACTATCAGTGTGAAAAGGTACTTTTATTTCAAAGATTTCAAAGATTTAAATGTAATAAATGTGATGTCCTGATCTTGAGAGTGACATTTCGTTCCTAAATTAACATCTTTCCTTGAGAAAATGTCAATATTAACATTAGTGTGTACCCCTGTTACCATCTTTTGAGTAACAGGGTTGCACCCTTTTCAGTTTTTTTTTAAAAGAGGTCAGTCTTTATAAAGACATTAAAATGAAATGTTTATATAAATGTAACAAATTTATCAATATTTACCTGCATAAATATAAACACAATTATGAAAAGTAATAGAGCAGCTGGTGGAATACAGCGAGGATTGGAAGATGCTTAGACACAGTTGCATGATTGTATAGTTTTACTCGTCTTTTTATACACTAGCAAAATGTTATAAACTCAATATCTACAGAATTCTGGGCCACCACTTAGCGCTGCTGAAAAGCAGAGGCGTTATCATGCCAGGCGCGATGCAGATGAACAGAGGAGACAGGCTTATCTCAAACGAGCGAGAGAGGGAGAGAAGTGGAATTGAGATGTAGAAGCAGGAAAGAAGAGAACAATTAAGGATCTGAGTGAAAGAGAGAAGTGTGCCCAGAGAAAAAAATGGAGAGAGGCTTACGATGGGTCTGAGGCCATATGTATAATAAAAGAACAATGTTTTCTGTATACTTGTTGCAACAATCTATTGTACTCTCAGTATAAATGTTCATTACTTAATTTTACTACTGTGCCATCCCTTCCACAATTATCATTACATTATTACATACTTGAAAAAAGAATGTAAAATTTTGAAAAAAAAAAAACTTGAATCACAATTGTAAAATAAATAAACAGTGTATATTAGCTAACCATTCTAATTGCATCTGTGATGTTACAGTTGAAATGGTTATGTAACTAACTAAGTAGATATACGTATTGCAGGCAACGTGAATATGGAAGGAAAAGAAGGAGAGCTGATGGAGGAGAAATTCACATCTCCTGGGTTGTGCACGTCTCATTGGCAGGCCGTGAAACGTGTAAGGAGGACCAGCAAAGTAATGTGTCCATACAACCCTGTTACTCTGCGTTCAACTACGTTATTGTGCAATTTTAAGAGAAAATAATCTAAAAAGATGTAAGCTCAGGAATTGTTATAATATTGTTTTTTTTTTTTATAATTTATATGTTTGCATACAAAATATATGGTACTGTGCAAAAGTCTTAGGCACATGCAAAGAAATGCTGTAGAGCAAAGATGCCTTCAAAAATAATGAAATTAAATGTTTCTACATTTAAAAAAAATACTATAAAGAGCAGTAAACAATAATAAATGAAACAAAGTCAATATTTGGTGTGAAGATCCTAATAGTAGTCTCAGGTACAGTGTGTGCAGTTTTATAAGGAAGTGAGCTGTAAGTGTTACTGAGCATCTTGCAGAAGCAGCCACAGTTCTTCTGGAGACTTTGACTGTTGACTCGCTTCTTATTTCTGCAGCAAAACCCAGCAGCCTTCATTCTGTTTTTTTGTCTGAAAAGTGGTCACTTATGTAATCTGCTGCTTTCTTTACTGACATACAAACTTTTTTTTTTGTAACATTTTAATTTTGTGCTGGAAAACTAATGTTTGGAATCTAAAATGTTTTTGTACTGAATCAATAATGTAGAAGTCATAAAATAAAAATCTATATCAAAGCTTGTACTAAAAAAAAATAGGGTAGCTAAAACTTTTGCACAGTACTATATTTCAACAAAAAACTAGAATTAAATACTGAAATGTAAAAAAAAATGTCTCATTTCATGATGATGGACAAGTTAGTTGCAAAAATTGCTCTAAAAAATAAACATTTAATCAGATACTAAGTGATTATTTCATGAAAATATGATATTTCAATTAAATTCATCATCATGGTGTGGAAATAATCACAAGGTCGTCAAATAATCGTCAAGGTCAACACATACAACAGCTAAAATCTCTCATAAAAAATTATCTTTGACGCCTGAGCTGGATGAATACATTTTTCTGAAGGTCTTTTTCTCTGGCAAACACTTGAATAATGACTCTGTAAACTATCAGTGACCATTAGATGTAGTTTTAAACATCAGTTAAGAGCTGAAGGTGGTGAAGTGGTTGTGAATAAAATATTTAATCACAAGGGGATTTTAGGAATTCTTTTTAGGGTTTTTTTTTTTTTTTTATCCCTTCATATATTTTTTTATGTATATATTTTTCTTATATTTAATATTTTTCTAGATTTTCTTTTTTATGTTGGAACAGTTGTATAAAGCATTTCACTGCAAGTCATACTGTGTATGGCTATGCATGTGACAAATAAAATTTGAATTTGAAATTTGAATTCCTAGGGATTTTTAGAAACATTTGTGACAAAGCTTAATAACAAATACTTAAATGAAATTTATATGTATAGGCTGATATTTACCTACTGTCCTACTGTACAGTTAAGGGACATGTTTTGCTCAATTTAAGGAAAAATCACTCATTCTGATATGACTGCGGGTTTGGGAAGTGTGTGTGTGTGTGTGTGTGTGTGTGTATTTTTGAGGGTGTGGTATTCTTAGTAATTGTGACTGAACCAAGGAGATACGTCAATGGAGAATCAGGGAAGCACTGAAACGCAGCAGCACCCTGTCTACGCAGTGCGCATGCGTCAGAGTCTCGCGCATGCGCAGTGCCCTGCAGGCAGAGGGGACACTTTAGAGCAGCGCCAAGCGTCAGTTCAGTCAGATGGAGGTCTTGATAAAGGAAGTGCTCTTTTCATATCGCCTGTCCTGCTTTGTGTCGATAATAAACCTCGAATGAGTGCACTGGCCACCTCGAGTGCGCGAATTTAATCCAGGAAACGCGAACAAGTTGTATTTAAAGGTGAGTATCAGCTTCCTGGATTCATTTTTTGCCAGCTTCAGTCCTCTCCTCTGTTTGGGGTTGGATTTTTGAGACAGATGTGGCTCCTGATATACAGATGTGTGTATGTGAGTGATAGTGAACTGTCAGTCGGAGTCAGACCATGACTGATGATTTGACTTGAATTTTTAGGTTTAGGCAGTGATTGTGTTGACATGGCTCAGGCTGTTCAGCATCACTGAGCAATATTCATGCAAAATGCTGTATATTATATTTGCATTGTGTTTGGATGCAGACCCCGAAGCTGGGGTCAAGAAACAGGTCAGATTCTGGGAGTAGAATATTTACCAAGATTTCAGTTCATTTCTTTTAAAGGTAACAGCTGTGCAAGTAGTCAGATGAAAGCATTAATAGTCTTGTTTAACAGTAAACACATGAGTCAAGAGCCAAGAGTCGTTCATTTTTCATTTATTGCCCAGTGTAAACGTTTGCTCAGTTACACGGGGTACACTGGGCCCTGAAATGCTCGTGATGAGGCTCAGATTCAGACATTGACAGTAGGGCTGCCCAATATATCGATATTATCGAAATATCGCAGATGTAACTATCTCAAGGGCTTGCGAAAACTGAATGAGTTTAATACTTCCAAAAGTTACGAAAAGTCAAAGTTTTAGGGTGACGCAGATAGCAGAGAATGCTTTCTTTTCCTCATAAGAACATGAAACACGTACGTTGTTTGTCATTTTCAGTTTTTAAATATATAAATATAATTTAAATTGATTTTACATACTTATAGTTTTATCGTACCACATTTCGCTTTATTTAAGTTATCGCATATCACATTTTTCTTCAGTATCTTGCAGTACAAAGTACAAACACTAATTAGACATGAACAAACAGATATTTGGGCTTGAGTGGTTAAGATGATGCAGTAATGAAATGAGGTAAATGAAATAGTGGTGTACAATAGCAGAGTAAAAGAGACATGTGCTAGTAACAGTAACAGTAAATGACTGATGTTGACATTGAAATGAGGCCTTTATGGGATACAGAAGCAGCAGTTTTCCTGCCACAATCTGAGCTTTTTTTTTTCATAAGGAAACCCTCACGTATGGACTCATTTCCTCTTCCTTTAAAGCAGTGGTTCTCAACCCAGGCCTCATGGTCTACATTTTTGCTCCGAGAACAACTGAGTTAAAGGTTTAAAGCATGAACTCTCTGGGTATGTGCGGAAAATCAGTTATATACCACGCTACTGTTGAATTCTTGATCGTTTGTACCGAAGGTGTTGATTAATTTCCGATAACAGCAGCTCTGACAGTCATGCGGTGGTTTATATTAATGCAGTCATTCATTACATTGACATTCCTATAGTAACAACGTACACAGGAACTTGTACGACGTACGCTCCACATGGGCACATGTAAGAACATGTGTAATCACTGATGTGGTGACACATCATTTTCATTATGCTGTGAAGAATTTATTTAACTGCGTATTCCGGTTTCTAGTTAACAAGCTGCGTTTATTTGTTTTATTAACTTTTAAGAGGGAGAGAAAAGACAGGCTGGTGAGAGAATTAGCAGTTATAGTGGTCATATCATAAGTGATAACAGAAACTAACTTGTTTTGTGGATGTGCCATGACATTAAACATAACTATTAATGGATAAAAAAAAGTGTGTCGTTCTTTAAACTTTAAATTGTTGTGGTATAAGAGGCATAAAACACATGCTGTTATTGGAAAATAATTCATTGCTTCACGTTAGGTCATATAACACCACATTAACGTTGATTATTTTCCTATAACAGCATGCCACGCAATGTGTTATACTACTCTTTACGTACACTACACCGTAAAACCTTCTACTGTAATCTCACAATCCAGTGTCGCACACAGGACAATAGGTTCCCCATTCTGAGTGTTGGTTCCTCTCAAGGTTTCTTCCTAATGTTCCAGGGAAGTTTCTTCTTGCCACTGTTACGTTCTGCTCACGCAATACAGGTGGAATCCCGGATTTCTCTAAAGTAAAATTTCACAACACATTTGTAACACTGGATTCTCCTCATTAATGTATAAAGCAACAATTTCTTTTTTTTTTTTTTTTTAGTTAGAGAAAAAGATGAAGGTGTCATTAGGAGAGGAAAAAAGAAATACAGTCCTGAAGTGTATTTTATACACCACATTACAATTCTAGGGTCTGTTTTTAAAAAATAGTTTGGATGAAAAAGTTTGGATCCCCATGGATTCTGCTATGTTTATTTACCAAAGGCTTTACTGATGTTTACAAAAGCCACGACAAAAAAAAAAAGTGGAAGACAAATAACAAAATAATCCTGACTAAATGGCAAGAGATCTGAAAAGTCTTTAGAGGCAAGTGGAATAACAGGGCACATATTTCTATCCCATTTGGAAATATGTTTCTCTTGGAATTGAATGTCTTGTTGGACTCGAGTGAGGGTGTGCAAACTTTTGTACTCAGCTGTAAGTCACATTAGAAGTACACATGTATCTGACATTTTTAAACAATTACAATTTTAGTGTTTGTCGTTCTGAAAACATTTTGAAAACAGGACATGTATGTAATGATTTTTTTTGTCACATCTGTAACTGTTAAACTGCTGTATTTCTGTAATTATGGACATAAATACCTTACTTTTGAATATTTATCTGCTAAAGATCATATGAACAGATATTGACTGTATCCCTGAGGTTGAGCTGCAAGTCAGTTTCAATTCAAATCACATGCGTCTTTATCTTCTCTATCTCTTTATCTATCCACTTATCTATCTATCTATCTATCTATCTGTCTATTTATCTATCTATAGTCATATAAACCTATAGGGGGGAACATCTAAGCACATGCCACAAGCGTTCTCTCAAAAGACTTCTTCTATTAAACTCTAATAACCTTTTCTATCTGTCCCAGTTAGTGTGATATTTTTATGCACTGTATTTTAACAGCCTGACCTGATTATCCTGTTATAAACCTCCTGAAGCTATAGCATAGAAAGGATACGATCAGCAATAAAACTGTAATAATGTTAGTGACCATACAATAATAACCAATAACCCCACTAACCATATAAATATAATTTTAGAGAAGTAAAACTAGTAATGAAGAGTGAGCAAACTGTCCTGTATATTGCTTAGATTTTGAATGAAATCAGTATATAAATTAGTGAATTGTTTAAAATATCAGTTTTACTGCTACTTAGATCCAAGTCACACTTGTCGTCAAGTCACTGACAGACTTACCTTCAAAATAACAGAACACTCAGGTGACATGAGTCACAGGAAGTTCCATCATTTTTCAATCAGCACAATGGTTAAAAGGTCAACATTTTAATAGCATGTGCACAAATTAATGACTGCCAGTAATTACTAACCTACCACGTGACCCGTCGCACAAAATAATAAAATCCATATCTTGATACTCTTCTCTCGTTTGTTTTCAGCAATGGCGAATTTGCTGCGTCTGCTCCTGAACGTGGCTGAAAAAGCCGCCAACGTGGCGCGGGTGTGCAGGCAGGAGGCGCCGTTGTTCGAGCTGCTGGTGCAGGAGAAAACCGGCGCCGACAAGAACAAAAAGTTTGTCCAGGACTTCAAGACACTCGCTGACGTTGTGATACAGGAAATGATCCGACACGACATCTGTGCACAGGTGCGCCAGCAAAAGCTTTTGACCTGTTTGTCATCTGCCACCTGGATTCTCACGTTGTTGTTGTTGTTGTTGTTGTTGTTGTCTAATGAAAACTTTGTGTAACAGTTTCCAGAGTTGAATGGCTTCATTTATGGCGAGGAATCCAACAAGTTTGAGAACGGACTCGGTGAGCAATTGACTCTGTACAATCACTTGTTAAATGTGTCTAGATAAGATGCCCAGGACTGGAACATATACTAAAATACAAAAAAAAAAGAACTTGTAATCACAATAGTGTAATCAGATTGCAAAAAAAAAGTACTTGCAAACAGAATTGGGTAATGAGATTCTGAAAAAGAAGTACTTGTACAGAGTAGTGCTATCACATTAAAAAGGAAAGTACAATGTGAACTAGTTTACTAGCAGTCATATAACTGGCCAGTTAACTACCAGTGATATTAGGTTATTAGGGATGGCAAGAAGACAAGGGCAAGCTTCCAATATTGCAAAATCTAGTATATTTCATAGATCCCCCTATTTTTAAGGAGGGTACAGTTGCAGAGACAATCAACCATTTACAGCCGTTACTTGGGCTTTAAAAACATATATAAAACATATTTTAACAAGTCATTATTTTGCACAGAATATTGTAATAGTTTAAGAACATCATGTTGACAACTTTTTGGTGGTAATTCAGTGAGATTTACAGTACGGTGCAAAAGTCTTAGGCAATACAAAGAAATGCAGTAGAGCAAAGATCCCTACAAAAATAATGAAATGAAACATTTCTACATGAAAATATGCTATAAAGAAGTAAATAATAATTATAAAGTAATAAACTAAACAAAGTCAATATTTTGGTGGTCTCAGATACACAGTTGCAACACTGTGCAGTTTTATTAGGAAATTTGCTGAACTGTTTTTTATACTAACTCAATAATGCAGAAGTCATGAAATTAACATCTATAACAAACAGCACTGTATGTTCCTTGTTCTCCCATGTACTTCTGTTAAAACCTACAAGTATTAAAAAGTTTAAAATTAGATTTTTTTTTTTTTTTTGCAGAACATTTCCTAAATCATTTACACACCATTCATCAGTTCTCCTATTTGGCTGAAACAAATCAAATATTCAATACAACACAATACTCCAATGTGCGTAATTCTCAAATTATTATATAATTTAATGTTAATATATGACGTATACCATCGACAGTTGTGCCCAGACACTTTTTTTTTTTTTTTTTTTTGTCCTTAAGGAGAGAGTGTGACCGTTACTGTATGCGCTAAACAAGAGGACACGACGGCTTTGTTGGCCAAAGTGCTGGACGGAGAAGGAACGGCTGCGTCCCTCCTGGCTGAAGCCATCCATCAGAAGCTGCAGCTACAAGACAAACTTGCTGAAAAGCTGCAGCTCCCTCTGAAACCAGAGGACTTGGCCATCTGGATCGACCCCATTGGTAATGAAACGTCTACTGTATGCTTTAACGTTAGTGATAGGAAGGGTCGAAGGTTAATATTGTGATCAAGTCCAGTGGACTGAGGAAACACAACCCACTGACCAAATCTGCGGTTAAACCAGCAGCAGTGATAGATTTTGCATGATGTGCCCTGTATAAATACAATTAAACCTACATACCATCAAATATTGTCTTAATCCTGGTGCTATTAATGCTCCTTCTGTGCAGATGGTACAAGTCAGTATATTCAAGGGAAGGAGCGGGAGATATCAGACGACGAGTTTTGCCCCTCAGGTCTTCCATGTGCACTTGTTCTTATCGGCGTTTACCTGCGTGCCACCGGAGAACCCGTGATGGGAGTCATCAATCAGCCGTTTACGCGCAAAGACTCAACAACCAAGAGGCAAGTCACAGATAACGGTCACAGAGGTGTCATTACCACTGTGCGCATAAATCTGTCAGTTAATGCAGGATTTGTTCTTATTTACCAAATATTTAACTGTAACAATTTGATATTTTTTGACAATACCACTGAATCTGCTACAAAACAATAATGATACAATTCAATTTAGCAGCCTGTGATCAATTATTAAGTATCAGAGTTACAGGCGAATCATGACGTAGAAACATCATGTAGGATCACTGCAGTTATTTGGTTCAGTAAAAGCCATTGGTTAGTTTTTGCCCTAAAAAAAAACCCCCAGCGGATTATAGTCTTCTCTCATAATCAAGGAGATTATTACACAATATTTGATCTTTTCTTTCTTTTTTCTTTTTTTATTACAAAGAGACTGTGGTATTTTATTAGCTGAGACATTTCTAGTGCTCTTAAACTGTCACCGCTTGATGATAAGTGTGAGCGGGGAGCATAATGGTGCTCTTCTGTAGCTCTTAGATGAATCCAAGCACCTAAAAAGTGAAGCGCTTGATAATATATTGTGTAAAGGTAAGATCTCATGGCATTAATGACCATTTTAATAAAATTGTTAGATAGTTTTGCTTTTCCAGATTAAATGAACTAATTTAGTGACACACTGTGTTTATGATATGTAATGCACTGCAGCTACAATGATAATGCAGCTAACAAGTAATGGAAAGCTTTCAGATTAGCACACTGCTTTAGTGTGGTGTTATAGTAAACCTCTCACTTCCCCTACATCGTACATCGTCCCTGCTTTTCATTTTCTTTCAGATGGCAGGGTCGGTATTTCTGGGGAGTTTCGTATGAAGAGATCAACATGTGCTCCTTCACGCCCTGTCAGCGGCCTGATGGGAAAAACCCCGACTCCCTCTCGGTGGTCCTGAGCTCCAGTGAGAAGCAGGAAGTGAAAGAGGCTTTATTGCCGCTCTGTGAAGGCCAGCTCACCTACGCCTCAGGGGCGGGGTATAAGATCCTGTGTGTCATTCAGGGCTTGGTGGATATGTACGTGCTCTCAGAGGGCAGCACCTATAAGTGGGACTCGTGTGCCCCGCATGCCATACTGCGTGCCCTCAGAGGGGGCATCTGTGACCTCAGTCAGTGCCTTTCTGCTGTCAGGAACGGCAGTAAGGACCTCAGGGCGGAACTGACCTATAATAACCCCCACGCTGGGTGTCAGGGGGCTGAGCAGTGGGCAAACCAGGGGGGTTTAGTGGCGTATTTGGACTCCGCAGTTTTGGCCAGAGTGGTTGAGGCACTTGCTGACAAAATATGATGTTTTTTTTTTTTTTTTTTAGATGTTGTTTTGTTAGGATGTTTGTTTTAGGGGTGGGCTGGTTTTATATCCTTTATTACATTTTGGTGCAATTTGTTGACATATTTATGCCATTATAGATTTTTTTTTTTAATAGAAAAAGTATATAGACATGTGATATTCAGTTATGTTGTAAAATTCTGGATTAGGCTGCCTAAGTAGGCAAAATTTTCAGGTCGTATTAGCTATAAGAGCTAACTCTCCGTTTAAAAGCTTGCATCTAGACATTTTGCAAGCAAAATGTCACATGCATGGGGTGCTAAAATTACGACATGCGATAAAGCCTAATCCTAAAACAATAATAGTTAAAGCTTAATTGTCAATGCAATATTGTGATATCGGAAGGTGAACAAAAATGTAAGGAAATAATGTGACGTAACATTATAAAATGCCACATCAGCATATACCTTCTATTATGTGTATCCATTCATATTATATAATGCACAAGGCTGCTGGTTTCTGTAGTGTGTATAGAAATATATAGAGAAATATTTTGTTATCGAAATGTGTTGTTTATTTCAAAACAGCAACTCCAAGAGGACCTGTGTAGTTATTTTATTTACATGCATATTATTTTATTACATTTACAGTTACCGTTTATCAAACTAGCACCATGAACTGCCGATTCGCAAGTTCTATTGTAGCCAGTATACAATATTATATTTTGTAATGTCCTGTACAGTTTAAGATGCAAATATCATTCTCATATAAATATTAAAGATATATGTATTACTGTGTAACTTTTATTATTGTTGCACTTGTCTGGTTACAGCTGCAATTGCATTCATGTACACAGGTTTACAAAATACATTTATGTTCAGGATTCAAGACCAAATTCAGCTGGAAAGTCATTTTTATATGAATTTATCTTGTAATTTCATGAATTGCAAATCCACAATCAAATTCAGACAACTGCATCTGTCTTTAGTAACCCCTTAGAAAGACAAATTTACATCCTTACAATGTTTGTTGAAATGAGAAATTTGTAATTATTTAAAAAAAAATGCATAATTATGAAGAACAGTTACAATGTGAGCATTCCAACTGAACCATGTGACTATTGTAACTAGTCACGTGTCGTTCACAAATGAGTCAGCTCTTTGAATCAACTCTTAGATGCACGCTGAGAACTCACTCGCATGCATCAGCTGCTCTTTTATATATATATATATATATATATATATATATATATATATATATATATATATATATAACATGTATTAGTATTCTGAAAAGCTTGATTAAGATTTCAGTGCAGTAGGAATGAAGAAACAGTGAGCATATAAAGGCCATTGATTGGACAGTGATTGCATTTCATCAGGACATGACTGCACTGATGAAAGTCAAAAGCAATGCAACAGAGAATTACGTTCACTTTTGTTATTAATTTATTTTTTAATTCTAAGAAAGCAATCCCCTTTTGATTGTTTTTCATGAGAGCAAGGCAGTGGTTTTGCTTTTCAGTGTGTAGCGTTTCCTACATGTCACTAAAATCTATACAGTTTAAACATGTGGCGTATACCACTAGATGGCAGAAGAGCTGCACTGTTTAATGTAAAACTATAAACTAGGTTACTGTGATAATGTACCAGATGCGATTGAATAAGCAGTACATTTACTGCAGAGTAGACATATCACTGACATTGTTTTTTAAATAAAGAAAAAACATGGTCCAGTATGCATCTGATTTCACCTGGTAATGACCCAGTCTTATCTTTGAACTCTTTGAAGAGTTTCATTAGTCCACAGACAAACCAATTATTTTGACACACCAGTTGACACAGAGGAGACCTATAAGACTGAGTAAATAATACCTGTTGTGAGAAAAAATAAGTATTTTTTTATGATAAATGTGAACATTAATTAATGTTAATAAATATTCAGACTTGTGAATATTTATAACCTGATTGTATCCACAGGTGAACATGAATGCAGTGATTGAACGCGTTCAGCCTATGGCCTAAACTAAGGATATTCTAGATAGCTTTAGCTAATGGCTAATAATTTTTTTTTAAAATAACAAATAACAATAATTGATCCTATTTTATATTTAAAGTACATATTGATTAATTAATAACTTATTAAATGATTAACTGCTGATGCTAATTGTCTAACTAACTATATGGAACTATCTAGAACACTGCTAACTTCCTATGCTAATGATTACCATCAAGAAATTACCAATTAATTCACAAATATCTAAGACTAAATTTGTAAAATACTATTTTTACCTAATATAAATTGTGAATAATCGAATTGCAAATCACTATAAAACCACTATGTAATGTAAGTGCAAAGATGCCGCTGTCATCAACAGACATCGCTAAAGCAACAGAAAAAAAAAAACAAAAAAAAAAACAATGCTCTTTTAAATTTAATAGTGGCAAGACACCAATTTCATTCATGCATTCATAATATTCAGGCACTGGAATTTTATTTTATATTAAAATCTGTAGCCTAATTGTTCATTGCTGGCTTGTGGTTACATAAAATAATACATATTTGCCAAACATCATGTTATGAGATGTTATAACACTGTGGGAATGTTCCTGGAACATTAGTTTGTTAAAACATAAAAGCAACCTGGCAAAAGTTCTTTGTCAGTGTTCATATAACCATATAGGAATGTTGTGTTTTAAGGCTCTCAGAACTTTCTGCAAACCAAGCTGTCATTGTTAGCCAAAAAAGAACATTCCTAGCATGTTATGAAATGGATAACAAAAAATAACCAAAGGGGAACCAAATGCTACCATTAGACTGTATACCAAAAATAAAACCTAAAAGCAACCTTTGGTTTTGCTGGACTAATTGCTTGCACAATGTACATCATCTTAAACCATTACAGTACAAGAGCATACCTTATCATCTCTCTCTCTCTCAGGAAGTTCTTCCTTGCCACCCTCTGGCTTGCTCATTAGCGATAAATAAAAAAATGTAATTTAAAATTCTTATCTGGATTTCTGTACAGGTGCTTTGTTGCAAAGTCAGTTGATTGATTTGATGCTGCTGCCCCCTAGCGCCTGCTGTCTATATTACTGCTAATGCTTTATTGTTGGTTTTTAACCGGTAGATGGCGCCAAAGTGTTTGAGTTGTGGTTGTAACTCTTACAAAACCAACCTGAGGTAGAAAATAAAACATTGTTTGGCAGTTAATATTATTGTTATTAGTAGTAGTAGTAGTAAAAATTGACCTCAAAATGCGGAATCACAGAATCTACAGGTTTTACCAAGACAAATCAAAAAGTTAACTGTAGCAAGGATTAATAGAGCTAAACCAAGAACAATTAAGGCATGGTCAGAATTTATTGAGAAACTTTCTTATATAATAATTCGTTAGACTAAATACAGTGAAAGATAAATAGTTGGTATCTCAGGGGTGTATAGAGGTGGTATGTCACCCCCAAAATGTTGTATGTATGTATGTATGTGTGTATGTGTATATGTATATATGTATATATATGTATAATATATATATATTTTTTTTCTTTTCTCAATGCAAACCCTGGCTTATATATAGTTATTGTATGATATGTATGTTGGCTTTGTTTTACAATAAATAAATAATCAAAAAAAAAAAAAAACACATTCTGACCAATCAGAGTCCAGAATTCAACAGCGCTGAGGTGTAATAAGCATATATGAGGCTTATTTGCGTATTTTTGATGTTACTGATGGAAAGCATAAGATAGATGATGCTCATGTTGAAACAAGCGCTTTGCCTTTAAATATGATTAGAGTGTAATTCAGTTTCCTCTCCCACGGCGCATGTTTCAGCCGAGAAATGAATTTAAAGATGATATTTTTACCTCTCCCTCCTCCGCACACCGCAGTAACCATGGTTACTGAGGGAGATTTTGCTGATATGACTTTATCCCCCCACTCAAACACACGCACACACACATGCACACACGCACACACACACACACACACACTTGCAGCTACTTTCTCGGCAGCCTCGTTAATGACGAGCAGCGTCCGCACATCTGGCGTCCTGAAGTTGTCCAAAAGCGAACACTCTGAAACGAGCTACCAATTATGCAAATTAGGTTGTAAGATTCACAAATAAAATAACACGGTTGCTGCAATGAAAAAAGAAGCAGCAAGAAAAGAGGGGGGAAGTCAAGAAAAGTGAAAAAAAAAGTCCCTGGAAGTCTGCTGTCAGCCGGAGAAGAAGAGAGCAGTGTTAATAATTAGCGCAGGACAGATTGTGGTGGAGGAATCGCTTTTATTTTTAATGCCTGAAGCGTCTGTACAATAAAACAACACCATTTTCTGTCCAGGAGATATTCTCATATCAGTGAAGAGTTTATACCGTGATTAATGCGATGATCAATCAGCACGACACAATACACGAGTACACGAATGCGGTATTTAACTACAGAATTATTTATAATACTGTAACTTTAAGGATGTAAAGGCAAGTGTTTGTGTTTAAAGGTCTATTGAAAAACTCCATCTTGGAGATTCTACTCAAGAAAACTGAAAACGTCGAGGTGAAAACTACGTGCAGGTGATTTTAATAATCTGAATGTGGAGCTCAGAAAAGCCACTTAAGCAGCTGCGTAACCCGACTCTGAATACCAGCAACTTTCCCCATGTAAACACTGATGTAACTTTTGGAGTTAATTCACCGACTCTGAATACAGCCCTAGGTTAGCTTAGGTTAGCGTCGACTTGCTAGATTAGCCTTCACTTGCTAGGTTAGCCTTGACTTGTTACGTTAGCCTTGACTTGCTAAGTTAGCCTTGACTTGCTACGTTAGCCTTCACTTGCTAGGTTAGCCTTCATTATATGTTCACATGTATACGTTTTATTTTCTATAGAACTATATAACTATACATTAAATCTAAGCATAGTGCTTCAGTTCGTGTGAGCTAGCTGAAGTGTTCGTAGTGAACACGGACGTTAAGTAAAAGTTTGCAGTGGGCGGGGCTTATTTAAGGCTTATTCAGAGCTACATGTGCTTTTATTTAAAAGGTAAAAAAAACAGGATATTTAGCTATACAAAGATTTGTCCGTTAAATTGAAATATTATACAGGAATCATTCTTAAATCAATTCATAAAGTGATTTATGCAACAATCAACGAACAAACACAATAAACGAGTGAATATTTAATTATATCATTATTTATAACGCTGTGGCTTCTTTGATTAAAGTTGGGACAGGAAGTGCACATTGGCATTACAGCTGGGAACTGTGCTCTGATTGGTTACATTTACACTGGGGGCAGGACCTGCAGTCTTATTGGTCATAGTGGCATAGAAGGCGGGACCTGCAGTCCAATTGGTTAGAACAGCAGTAACGCAGGATCTGCGATCTGATTACTTACAGTGATATTGGGGGCGGGACCTGCATTCTGATTGGTTATGGTGATATTGGGGGCAGGGCCTGCATTCTGATTGGTTATGGTGATATTGGGGGCGGTAACCTTCAGTCTGATTGGTTATGGTGACATTGGGGGCGGTAACCTTCAGTCTGATTGGTTATGGTGATATTGGGGGCGGTAACCTTCAGTCTGATTGGTTATGGTGACAATGTGGGCGGTAACCTTCAGTCTGATTGGTTATGGTGACATTGTGGGCGGTAACCTTCAGTCTGATTGGTTATGGTGACATTGTGGGTGGTAACCTTTAGTCTGATTGGTTATGGTGACATTGGGGGCCGTAACCTTCAGTCTGATTGGTTATGGTGACAATGTGGGCGGTAACCTTCAGTCTGATTGGTTATGGTGACATTGTGGGCGGTAACCTTCAGTCTGATTGGTTATGGTGACATTGTGGGTGGTAACCTTTAGTCTGATTGGTTATGGTGACATTGGGGGCCGTAACCTTCAGTCTGATTGGTTATGGTGACGTTGTGGGCGGTAACCTTCAGTCTGATTGGTTATGGTGACGTTGTGGGCGGTAACCTTAAGTCTGATTGGTTATGGTGACAATGTGGGCGGTAACCTTCAGTCTGATTGGTTATGGTGACATTGTGGGCGGTAACCTTCAGTCTGATTGGTTATGGTGACGTTGTGGGCGGTAACCTTCAGTCTGATTGGTTACAGTGGCATTAGAGGCAGGATGTGGAAAGTGGTTATGATGAAGTGCAATGCTTTAATGTCTTCTGTCACTACATTCGAGCTTCTTTCTTCCTTCTTTCTTCATCTTTCAGAATAAAGCCTCGAGTGATCTGAGATTAGAACTTCTAATAACCACCTTCTTCAAAAAGACACAGAAAACTTCCTCGTGCACATGCTAGCTAATTAAAATAAATGCCCTTAATTTAAAGCCAATTAAAAGAAAGAAGACACTGCAATAATTACAGCAGTGCATATGGAGCGTGAGATGGCCCCGGGTCAGGACTTCAATCTGGACCAGATCGGGTTTGTGCGCTCGCTGAACCCAAACAGCGTTCAGCTGCAGCTAATTAATTAGAGAGAAATCCCTCTTATAATTCACTGCAGTCGGCAAAAAAGTGCCAGAGCGCCCAACTTCCACCGGGTGAATTTCACACAGTAACGAAAGGAAGGAGAAAGCTGAGGTGAAGTAATGGGTATTTATATACGCAGGGCTGTGCAAAAGTCTTGGCACATTTAAAAATTTACATTTCTGTCCGTCGAAAAAGAGCATCTTTAGATCTGCAAACATTTAATTTTCTCCAAAAAATAAATGATACAGAGAATTTTACTCCTCATGTCCTCTTAGCTGCTGAATTCTGGATTGTGATTGGTCAGAAGATGTTGATTAATTTTCTATAACAACGTGCTCGTTCTAATACGTTATTGTTTCTATAGTAACATTTCGTACACTGAGGACGTGTACAGCGGACGCTCCACTGAAAATAAACAGATTTTCAAAAATTGTTGATACGGTGAAGTTTTCTGTAAGGAGATGTTTATTTAACATTTATGGAAGGAGTCTCCAGTGTCAGAGGTGAAGCTGTAACTTTAAGTTTTCCGACATCTTCAGGACAGTGGAGTTTATGCTTCTTTGCGGTTTCTCTATAACGTTCCAAAGCAACATGAAAAAAAAGAGAAGCTGGTGAGGGAACGTCTGCTTACAGCTGCTATAACGTAAGTGAGAACAGGAACTAACTTAACATTAAATGTAACTATAAATGGATAAAAGGTATGATTCTTTAATAAGTAAAGAATTGTAATTGTTGGTAAATTGCTGTGGTGTAAGAGGAATAAAACACTCGGTGACGTGCTGTTATAGGAAAACAATCAAACTCAGGGTGGTAACAGTAACACACACACACACACACACACACAGAGTGTTTATTACTTTCTTAAAACAATAAACAATGTTCTTAAAGGGAACTTTAACGTAAAGCGCTGTTCCTCGCAGTGATTGGACGATTGTTATCTGCTGTTTGTTGTTACGAACACTTTGTCTATCACATATTTATCCCTTTCACTTCCGCACGTCGATCAGTCCGTGTTTATTCACACATTTCAGAGGTGAGTATTGAGTGCAGGGAAATTTCAGACAGTTTGATTTTTCTTTATTTTTGTCTTAGCTGCAGTTCGTCCTTCACTTCTCTGTGTTTCTCTGGTGCTTTGAATATTTTGCTCAATATGTTCTCAACATTTCCATTCTCTGTTTTCCCCTGTTTGTTTGGTTTTTTTTTTTTAACTTTCTCTCCCTTAAAGTTTTTGCTTTTAAAATACATTCTGCACTCTTTTTCTTCCGAGTGTCTACGTCTTGTAGAAGATCCAGTAGAACGTTGGAGAATCTTTACACTTAGGGACAGAATTAATACAATTTCATGATTTTTGGTTGTGAATATAGAAAAATAATGATTTTGAGGAAAATTGTTTTATAAATGCAATGTGTTTTAATGCGTTTCTACTCTATTGAGGATCAGGAAACAAGCTTTTTAGGGATATACGACATGGCGTGACATGATTGTGAAGTGGGCGGAGCTTCAAGCCTTGTTGCAAGTTTCAGATAATGTTTTGATATTTTTACATCTAGAGTTTAAAAATCTGATTGCAGAAATCTGATTGATCTTATCCAGAGAACAGTGTGTATTGTGTTTTCTTAAACGTACTAAACTATCAGCGCATATGGACTTGTCGCATATGGGCTTGTCTCCAGAAAAAAGCGTAAGTGTGAAAAAGTCGCTCGCAAAAGTAGTATGTCCGGTAGTATAGAGATTACTGGAGTACCCGAGCGCTTCACATTTTAGTATTTTCCTTTCTCTTGAGCTGATTTGCATATTTGAACATGTAACATCATACAGTGTTACGTGTCCGTTAGAAAAGCAGTACCGTTAAAAGCAGTAGGGGGCGACATTTCACGCTGCAGACCGAACAAACCACGACAGCGCTGGAGAAAAGGTTTCGAGAAGCTACATGGGTTTGTCTGAATTTCCCAGCATTTTTTGCGTGACATTTGCGTGACGTTTGCGTGACGGTGCTAAATACCCTCGCGGAGCCCCCTAGTGGTCAGAGTGTTTAATCCTCCTGATGGACAGAGGTTTAGAGAGGCTCGTTATAACGCTACTTTTGCGACTCAGGACTAGTTTGTTCGAGTAATCAGCTCATTAGTTAGCTTTACACAGTCTTCTCAATAAATCCATAAATAAATGATCGTAAATGGAGACGGCTTGTTAACACACTTCTACAATTCCACGTTTACAATCAAACTAAACCACTAACAAATATCATATTGTCGTCCGCACATTACAAGCCAGACGTGACCTTTCCAAACGCACCGTAATATTGTTTATTGCGGCCTTTTGATATCAATAAATTGAGTTATCTTTTCAGTTTAATCTCATGAGTTCGCTTTTAAAGGCCAACTTCTTTCTGCTGGATTTTTTTTTTTTTGCTTCCTTTGACTTCAACACTTTCTGCTGTGCTTTTTATTTTCACTGAAAAAAAATATTTAATTATGTTAAAGGTCAGCAGTACTCTGGGAAGAGTTTATTTCTGGGAAAAGTTTGGTTTTAGATTTTTATTTGCAACAGGAATGAACTTATAAAGACAGAAATTAAGATATTAATTCAACAAAATTGTGTGGACGCGTATGAACGGCTATTTTTATTAAATAATAAACAAAAATAGACAAAATAACTAGCTATGTTTTCAGGTTTTAGCAAATGGTGCTTCCTTCTTGTTTTAAATTAGAGCTTAGTGATTTGTAGCATCGCTCTACATTTATTAAGTAATAAAATCACAAATAGTCTTTACACAACTTCTTTTCGTTTCTTTTTTTTTTATCCATTTTTTCTCTTTTTTTAGTCATAGTAAGACATACAGTACTGTATCTCCTCTTCAGTTTTATCTCGTTAAAGAGGAACCTTCAGAAAGCACTCAGAATGATAATTACACAACATGGAGCTTTAAATGAAAAAAGAAAAAGAAAGAAAGAAAGAAAGAAAGAAAGAAAGAAAGAAAGAAAGAAAATTGGTCCTGGGTCATTTTCATTTCATATCCAATTTGTAATACACACACACACACACACACATACACACACACTCATACACGCACACTCATCCACACACACACATATACACACACACTCATACAAACACACTCATACACGCACACTGCCGTGATACTGATTCATGTGAATCATCCTCGTTTGCATATTTTGATGCTTCAGTGAGATTACTAAAGCTGAGAACACACACACACACACACACACACACACACAGCGGTTTTCGCTCGAGGTGATTCCTCCTTCACAGAATAATGATTCTTTACTAAAGTCGAAATAACACAATGAACTTGGTGATGAATTATTCATTCTCAGAGCTCGAGTTGAAGCAACATGATAAAACATAAAATTATTCTGAAATTTAAATGAATTTAATTTGGAAAATTACTTGTGAAAAAAACCTCTAACAATAATAATAATAATAAACTGTAAAATATTTCTGCTAATATTTAAATTACCTAAATTACAAAGAAACTGTTTTAAAAAATGAATTATTTTAATTTGACTTTAAAAATGACCTCAAAGTGAAATTATTCACACATTCCTGAATACATCAGTGAAGAAAGAACTCAAGTTAAATTAATGTGAAAAAAAAAACATAAACTAGAATAATATTTTGTATTTTTTTCAAACTAAGTCTTGGGAAAAATAATACAAAATATAGATATTTTATAAGAAAATGTTTAAATATAAAAGTTTATTTATTTTGGATGTGGATTTGTGTGTTTTTTGAGAGTGTCCTGTTGTTCATACAGAAAGTTGGAGTTATGGTGGAACCTGATGTCATCCAGCAGAAAAGATCTCCATCAGAGCTTCCCGGAGCACCGTGGAGAGGATGAATTGCAGAAATGTTCAAAGTTCAAGATGTTCTCCAATTTTATTTGCATCCTGTTCAATGTCACTGCCTCCACTAAGGCCAGAAAACTCCAAAACAATTCCCAGAGTCTGTCCTGAGTGTGGACAGAAACGCGGTTTCAGTGTGGACAGAAACGCGGTTTCAGTGTGGACAGAAACAGTTTCAGTGTGGACAGAAACACTGCTTCAGTGTGGACAGAAACAGTTTCAGTGTGGACAGAAACGCGGTTTCAGTGTGGACAGAAACGCGGTTTCAGTGTGGACAGAAACAGTTTCAGTGTGGACAGAAACACTGCTTCAGTGTGGACAGAAACAGTTTCAGTGTGGACAGAAACGCGGTTTCAGTGTGGACAGAAACGCGGTTTCAGTGTGGACAGAAACAGTTTCAGTGTGGACAGAAACACTGCTTCAGTGTGGACAGAAACAGTTTCAGTGTGGACAGAAAAAAGTCATTTTGAAATGAATCATATTTTATTTTTAAATCTGTGTGTGGGAACGGATTTGCTGTTATGAAGCGATGAAACAGATAAACATTTTTGTGTAAAAAAATCCAATTTCAAGTTCTGTTCACACTGAAACAGATTTTAAATGGAAACGTTATCTGATCATAATGCTTTCTGAGTAAGATGTGCTCTATGGATTTCCACTTGATCCCTCGTCTTTAATGGAGCTGATGAAGTGAAGTAATGTAACGGCTGATAAGATGGCAGACGGAGTTCAGAGGAAACGGAGCAGGAACACGGACGAGGGCGTGAGAAAAAGATTTAAAAGCTGTTAAAAGTGCTTTATTTCCAGCACCGTCATTCTTGTCTGTGGGCGGAGTTTAAAAGTTAAAGTAAATGTGTTTGTGTGTGTGTGTGTGTGTGTGTGTGTGTGTGTAAGAAAGACCATGGCTACCCCCTGCTGGTGATAAAAAAGTGCAGATACACCCTTCATAGTGACACCTTTAAAATATTCACAGACACACCGATCTCATGCACACACACACACACACACACGCATGCTCACACACACAGCTTTAGAAATTAGTGAGTGTGTGTGTAATGAGTTTTATAACTCGAGAGAGAGAGAACATGTTTAATGGAGATAAATCAGATTACAGCAGCAATAAGGACTTAATTACCACAACCTCGACACAATACACTCCATCTGAATGAATCTCCATGCGTTACTGTACAATACGACCATCATCCACGTGTGTGTGTGTGTGTGTGTGTGTGTCTGAATGTCTGAAAAATACCTTTCATACTCGTTCTGCATCTGTCAATATTAATGCGCTTGTTCTAATACGTTATCGTTTCTCTAGTGACTGCTTATTCACAGGGAAAGTTTTAGATGTGGTGAAGTTTTCTTAAAGTAAGGAGACGTTTATGTAACATTTATGGAAGGAGTCTCCAGTGTCAGCTGTAACTGTAAGTTTTCCGACGTCTTCAGGACAGAGGAGTTTGCGCTTCTTTGCGGTTTCTCGGTTTTCTGTTTTGTTTTGTTTTTTTGTCTTATTAACTTGGAGAGAGAGAATAAAGAGCGGCTGGTGAGGGAACGACTGTTTATCGCTGCTATAACGTAAGCGACAACACGAAGTAACTCGTTTCACTGAACATTAAATGTAACTATATACAGAAAAAAGTATAACGTTGTTTAATAAAAGAAAATTGTAATCATTGGTAAGCTGCTGTGGTGTAAGAGGAATAAAACACTTAGGGGCGGGAACAGTGACTCCACAGCGCTTCATCACATCACAACCCTGTCACTCAGTATTTTACTCTAACACACACAGTGTTTATTTGTTACACAGATATTATCTTAGCACAATACTGCATTTTTAATTGTAAATTTAAAAAAAATCCAAAACAGATTTCCCAAAATAAGGAGTAGAGGTGAGGTTTTAAATGCTAACACTATGGTGTAAGCTGAATATCACAGCATACTGTATATTTGTTTATTGACAGCTGTGCACTAAAGGATGAATCATTTATTACACAGCTGGTTAAAGACTCATATATAAAACTGATTTACTGCGACTTTGACCCACTTTATGTCTCGTACAGAAGAGGAGGAGACTCACAGTCACACGCTCTAACAGGTAAAAGGACCTCGTCACTGTGATAAATGCCTCAATTAATCGTCCCGGCAGGAAACAGCGTTCAGTATGAGCAGGAAAGAGTGTTACATACACTTCCTCTCTCCATCTTTATCCTCATCAGCAGCATCATCATCATCTCTGAGATTAGAACATGACCTCCTCATGTAATGAGCACAGTTTTACTCAGCTGTTTTCTATAACTAAAGAATTCAACAACTAAAGAGTCAGATAAAGAATCATATGACTGAAGAATCGAATAACTGAAGAATCAAATAACCAAAGAATTGAATACTTGATTAATTGAATCACTAAAGAATCGAATAAATGAAGTATTGAATAACTTAAGAGTTTTATAACTGATGAATCGAATAACTGAAGAATAATAAACTGAAGAATTTTTGGACTGAAAAATCAAACACCTGAAGAATTATATATAACTGATTAATCGAATTACTGAAGAATCGAATAACTGAAAGATTGTATAACTGATGAATCAAATTACAGAAGAATCAATTAATTAAGGATTGTATAACTGAAGAATCAAATAAATTGAAAATTGACCAACTGATGATTTGAATGATAGAAGAATTGAAGGTCGCTCCAATTAAAACCGCTGCAGCAACGTTGCACAAACGTCCATAAACGTTAGGAAACAGCTTGAACATTCTTCTATCCAAACGCATAACGTTCAGAAAACGCTTCGCTCACCAAAAAAACGTTTTTCAAACAGATGTATGTGAAATATTATTGAAACTTTTAACACGAGCACCGTCTCTGCATGAGGTAATAAAAATAAACAGCAGCTCCGACACACAGAAATGTCAGTGTGTGAAGTTTGTGCACAAACACGGGGAAATGTCAGCGCTAGCAACCAGGAGATCTTCAGCTTCGTCTCTAACGTCTCGCTCTAAATGTTAAATTCACAAACACACACACACACACACACACACACACACACAGCGAGATGGAGAGCGAGGAAAATAAAGAGTGTGTGTGTTCGTGTTTGATAACAGAGGAAATAAAACTGTTTCAGGAAACAGACTCAGAGTTTTGTAGAAATGTGTGCTAATTATCTCACGGCTAATCAGAGCATCACATCCACTTTAGTCTCAGCGGTAACCATGGCGACCGGAGCTCCTGCACTACTGTGTGTTATTTTAAAGAAGGACACTGAGATACACGCTGTATTTTTATATGTTATATGTTATATTTAACATGAAGCTAATTAAAGTTAGGCGTGTTAGCCCCGCCCCCTCGCCTTAACCTCAGAGCTTCAGTGCTTTTACTCGTTTACAGACTGATCACCTGATCACTCACGCCATTAATTATTCCTTATTCGAGTCGCATTCATGCCTGTAATGACAGACAGATCCTGTTTATCACAGATATAGAGTGATAGATAGATGAGTGGATGGATAGATAAATGATTTATGGCCTGAGATACAGATGATTAGATAGAGGGATGGATATACTGGAAGACAAATAAAGAGATGAGTGAAAAGTTATATGGATGGATAGATGAACATATGAGATAGATAGATAGATAGATAGATAGATAGATAGACAGACAGACAGATAGATAGATTTATAGATAGATAGATAGATAGATAGATAGATAGATAGATAGATAGATAGATAGATAGACAGACAGACAGACAGATAGATAGATAGATAGATAGATAGATAGAACAGTCTTTATAAGAAATGCATTATTAATTGTTGTGATATAATGTAAATGTCCAACCATATAGATTGTGTTATTGTGTGTGGTGTTAAACTGTGTGTGTGTGTGTGTGTGTGTGTGTGTGTGTGTGTGTTTAAGGTGGCAGCACTGCTGTCTGTCCCTCACACACTCGGTCCTCTTGGGGATTTCTGACCCACATGTGGAAAGTGTAAAGCTTCAAGCTGCTTTTAGCAGTTTGTGTTCTGAGATGTGTGTGTGTGTGTGTTCGTGTGTGTGTGTGTGTGTGTGTGTTTCATCCCCACAGAAGACACGGCGCTCGTGTCTGACATTCACAGCCACCCGCCTTCAGTCTGTTTATAAACCTGTCGAATATAAAGTAACATTTTCTCAGTCAGTAATGTGGCTGTAAATAAGTAATAAACACTGTGTGTGTGCTGCAGTTAGAGAAAAATAATCAGTGACAGGATGAGTAACTGTTACCACACTAACAGGTTTGTGATTATATTACTTATTATTAAACCACAGCAATTTCCACAAAGATGATCATTTTTATTTATTAAAGCACATCATACAGTACTATTTATCCGTTTATAGTTACATTTAATGTCGCAGAATGTGTATGAGGAAATAGACATTTAGGGAAGGAGTCTCCAGTGTCAGACTCCTGAGAAAAAAGACAGGACAGGCTGAGCGACTGTTTATACCTGCTATTCAGAGCTTATTGGATTACATTAACTGTAACTATAAATGGATAAAAAGTATGACATGTCCTTGTTTAATAGATTAATAAAACACGTGACGATGTGCTGTTAATGTCGTTAACAATCACACCACCTCTCGTTGATTATTTTCCTGTAACAGCACCACACTGAGGGTTTTATTCCTTTTACTATCCCTAAGCAATTTAACAAGCATTAAAATGTTTTATTTATCAAATGATGACACGTCATACTTTTTATCCATTTATAGTTACGTTGAATGTTGTGGATATATCAGTAATTGTAATGGGACTTTACAACTCTGGAGGAGTTTTGTATCTTAGAGCTTTATTATTTTTGCTCGAAAATGTATAATAACAGCCAACTGAGACAACATCGATGGACAAGTGGAATTATTTTATAGAATATTTATGCATTATGATCATTTTCAACCTTTCACCAAAAAGAAAAAAGATTCCTTTTTCTCTGATCGGTTAATATAACGAGATAGAGGGTCACATGACTGTCTTCAGAAGGTTGTTTTGAAGCCGGTGAGGGTTTGAGTTGTTTAGATAGAAATGAATAAATAATTATATAAATAAATAAATAAATAATTATACACTTAGGTGTCGTGTGTTATTATGTGTACACCGGTGTAATAAGCAGTAAACTGTGAGCTGAGCGTAAACGAAACGAAATAAAGTGAAACAGGAGCTGTGACAGCTGTGCGGCGTTCAGGAGATGTGCACAGCGAGGCGTCACATGACCGACTCCGTATTGAATATTCCGGCCAGCTCTCACTGCGGGAACACGTCCTCTCCTCCGGCTCAGACGCTCCGGCAGGAACGGCTTCTCCCTCCGAACCCACGAGCGCATGCCGTCATATTTACTTTCTCATCGCTGATAATATGAGAAATCGTATTTGTGCTTATTTCAGAGAATAGCTTTTTGATATAGACGCTCATCTCCTGAGCGCACACACACTGTAAACTCAATTACAGCCGTAATAACGATAATAAATTTAATTTATATATTTCGCTCAGGGATGCATCGCAAATTTAATACCGCACACACACACACACACACACACACACATACACACACAGAAGAAGTTTTTTGGTTTTTTTTTTAAAACACAATTTTGTAGTGGAGAATATACAGCGCACTCATACTGTCCAAATGATGTTTACACATTACCCATAATGCCTTGTGTGAGAGAACGATGAACAAACCTCATAGTTAATGAAATCCATCACAGAACAGCCATCACTCACTCGTTAGGGTCCTTAGACTAGTGTGCTAGATAGTGCACATGGTTTGCCATACAGAGGAATTTCCCATTACAATTTAGATATTTTTATGGATTTGACTTTTTTTTTTTGCGTTTTTTTTTTATCTTTTTTTTGCTCAGCATAACATTAAAGCCTTTACAATTTATTGCAGGTATTATTACATTTTTTATTTTTATTATTATTATCATTATTGGCTATAATTATTGATTACTGTAAATGTATTTTAAAAGCAACTTCATGGGACCGAGCATTATGGGATGCCAGAACACACTTTTCCACCCATTCGAATGATTAATTTGAATATTCTAATGAGTGGGCGGAGTCCATTTGGTGCAGAAACATGACACTTTGTTCTCTGCTTTCAGATTCGCAGTGTTTGTGAGTTTAAAAACTTTCTAATGACTCGAATTTGTCACAATATCCTACAGAGAGACATTCGCCAAGTTTAAAGCGATAAATAAGGACGAAAAGAGCGCAGAACGTGTCAATTAAATCAGATTTATGATCCAGTCCACGCCCTTCTGAGAGTCTAACTTTCACACAGAATGCAAACGATAGCTTCAGCGCCGCGGACTGAAAATCCCCGAGAAGAATCAGGTTTATTCCTTTTATTTCCATTTGAGTGCTTTTTAGAATAAAAATAAAAACTGCTTTTTATATGGAACTCTCATTTAATACCAGGTTTATTTTTAATTTGTCAATAAATGGCCTCAAATCCAGGCCAAAAAATACATTTATAAAAAATTTTTAAAATGTTTTATTTAACCGGCCTGTTTTTCCTTCTTTTCATTATTTATTCACTTGCAGAAAAGTATGAACAACACAGAAAATTTAAAACCCTTAAGGGTTCTTCAGTTGTCCTTCTGGGGGAACCTTTAAAGGGTCTATGTAGAACCCTACAACAGATTTGTTTCTCTATCACAAAGAGTTCCACAATAGAACCATTTTACATGTAGGGTGCTACGGTTCTCCAACTTAATTCTCCAAAGAACCATTAAAGAAATGCTAAAGCCACACCCACACCACCGTATATGGTCTTAAAGGCATGTTCATTCAGAGATGTCGTCTAACGTTACCAAAAATAGTCAGTTATATGTTACAAAAAATAATATAATGCAAATATATTGAATCCCAGCCTCGAGAAAAATACACCGAGCTGCGATTTTGCCGAGTGAGTCATTTAAGAGACTAAATAAAGAAAAAAGAAACTAAATAAAGAGACCAAATTAGATTTTAAGTTGAACAGAAAACTGAGTTACGTGTTCTTTTGGGCTTTTGGGCTCCTGTATATTTAACAGCTTTAGTGAAGAGCTGCTTGGAGTTATAAACTGAATTCTCTAAATACACTGAGTGCTTTTCTCAAGAAGTGACTAATGAGATTCCCAAATCCCCAACACATTCAGAGGACATGATAGAAGATAACAACCGGGACTAAAGGGGAACGTGACTGAGGCGCACGTGGAAAGTCTGCGCACCTCACATGAAGGGGATAATAAATTAATTTGTGAACACCACAATATGATCAAGAGAGGAGATTCTCTCACGTAAAACTAAGACAAACAGTCAAATACAGCGAGGTAGAGGACTTAAATGTCTTTCTTTAGTGTCCTTTAGCTTCATGAGCATTTATTATCTGAACTTACAGCCACGGAGCCAATATTAATTGAAAAATATGCGTGTAAATAAAAAAATAAAACATTCCTCACTCAGGAATACTCAGGAGCTGAATTACGGGATTGTTTAGGACACATACCGTGTTTTATTCAAATTTGTGTAAAATAAGAAAACTGAGATGCATTACTCTGCCTCACAAACTGCACTTTATCCCTGCCTTTGCTTTCTGATGGGAAAAAAAACAGCAACATCAAAGTGTAATGCTAATAAAATACATTTCAGTGTTTCTTTAAGTCTCAAAATTTGCATATAAAATTTTAATGAATCCTTTCGGTCAAGCAGATTTGTTCCTCCTCTCATTCAGTGAATCCTTTCAGTAATGGCCATGAATCACTCCTGTCTCGTTCACTGAGTCAGTGTTTGAGTCAGCGAATCCTTCCATCATGACTGAGATTCACTCCTCTCTCATTCATCAAATCAGTAATTGAATCAGTGAATCATTTCAATCAAGGCCAAGATTCGCTCCTATCACTTTCAGCAAATGAGTGAAATGAAGCAACACTTGGCGAGTCTGAGATTCACGGCTCTCTCATTCAGTGAATTAGAGTTTGATTCAGTGAATCTTTTCAGTCTGGACTGAGATTCCTTCCTCTCTCATTCAGTGAATTAGTGTTTGAGTCAAGACCAAGATTCGATTCTTTGTCAGTGAATCTTTCAGTCAAAATTCTCTCCTCTCTTGTTCAGCAAATCAGTGTTTGATTCAGTAAATCTTTTGTTCATGACCGAGATTCACTTCTCACTTGTTCTGTGAATCAGTGTTTCATTCATTGAATCCTTTTGGTCATGACCGAGTTTCACTCCTCTCATTCAGTGAATCAGTGTTTGAATCAGCGAATCATTAAGTCATGACATTAGCTCTTCTCTGTGCAACCGAACAAATCGGTGAACGAATCAGAACGAATCATTTAACTGAACGCACTCAAAAGGGAAATGGGACGACTTTATCATGCTGTTATTTATGAATTACTTTATTAACCCCGGCATCTGTGGGCCGTTCATACGAGAGCAGGAATGTCCCAATAAAACAGGAGTGTTTCCCTAATTACTGCAGTTTGACTCTGTTTAGACCCATTTTCCTCATTCTGTTCCACTCACTAATACATCTTGCTTTTGTTTATGGCCAGGAAGACAATTTAACGAATGTGTTGGGGATTTGGGAGTCTCATTAGCAGCATCCTAAAGGAACCAGTCAGTGTGTTCAGAGAATTCAGTGTGTAACTCAGAAAGCATCCCGAACTATTAAAGAGAACAACAGCGAGGAAACAAAAGCCCCGAACAGCAGACTCTCTTCATTTTCCTGTCAATAAAAAGCATGCACTTAGTTTCTCTTTTTTTTCCTTTTCCCCAAAGCTTAACTATACTCAATTTATTTTTCCCTACTTCACTCATGCACTTAAAAAAACTATTTTTAATACAAACCTCGAGCAGTACCTGGTGTAAAAGGGCTAGCAGGGTCCAGTCTTGGGCTTAGATGAAACAGACAACAGTAAAAGGTTTCGCTTTTGGCGTCCATGTCTGATTTATTTTGGATTTTTGTGAAAGTGAGCACAACAGAACCACCAACAGTCGTAAGATAAACACACAGCATGCTATAAGGAAGCGAGAAGCGAGGCTGGGGCTGATTTCTTCCAAGCCCAGACTGTAGATTCAATTCGTGCAGCCAATCAGTGACAGGCGTAGTGGTCAGGTGACTACACAGAGATTTGCTCTGCATTTGGAGCTGATATTTTTCATCCAGCAGTGATTAAGGAGGCTCATGTGAAATACACTTTTTTTTTTTTTTTAATCCAAAATGCCTTTGGAGGAGGAATTAAAAGTAGACAAATAAACACACGTTGTCCAATCAGAGTACAGATTACACAAAAGGACAGATGACAGAACTGTAAGTTTAGTGTTATTTGGTTTGAATGAAAAAGTTACAGCTTTCTAATTAGCGTGTTTAATATTCAGATGAAACACGGCATGAAGGCAATCAACCATTTCAGACTTTATAAATAATTTAAAATCACAAGTGTAATAATTTTTATTATTCCACTGATATAACGCGTTGGTCAAAGCTAATCGTTTCATCATCCAGATATTGATGGATATTAGATTTGAGCCTCACAAGCGTGCGGTTAAAGCAATGCTGGAATGTGAGGCGTCTCTCATTAAGTCTAAAAACGTCTCGTCCGTCATCTGTCAACTTCACGGTTTGTCCTGGTTAATATGACCCACTTTACACACCCTGTTGACGATATAGGCCACATAAACACCACCACAAACGCCTGCGGCTGCGTCCCACACCACTCGGCTCTCAGCAAATGGTTTCCTTATCATTTAATAGAAAGAGCTTTAGCCGTGTGATTGCTTAAAGGCTTCATTTGCTTTGGCTGAATTGAAGGGATTTTGTCTGCGCCCTGAAAAAGCTCTAAAAACTAAACAGCATTTAAAAACTTCAGTGTGTTTAAATGGAAGCCTGATTTAATACCGTGTGCTACGATGCTTAATGACGTGAGGCACATTATCACAGGTGGAGAGGATTTCACATTTAAACCTCAGTGTGATTGAAAAGGAATACATGTGCATTTTAATCTTAACTACATTTATACCATATATATAAATTCTCATTGCTCAGAAGGTGTTGATTAATTCTCTAGAACAGCAGCTCTGACAGTAGCGCAGGTTTATATTAATGCGCTCGTTCTAATACGTTATCGTTTCTATAGTAACAGCTCATTCACAGGGACGTTCACAGAGGAGGCGTCGTATAAATGGATTGATATGGTGAAGTTTTCATAAAGTAAGGAGATGTTTATTTAATGTTTATGGAAGGAGTCTCCAGTGTCAGCGCTTTGTATCAGTCAGAGGTGAAGCTGTAACTGTAAGTTTTCCGACGTCTTCAGGACAGAGGAGTTTACGCTTCTTTGCGGTTTCTCGGCAACATGATGTAACAAGCTGCGTTTTTTTGTTTTATTAACTTGAAGAGAGAGAACAAAGAGAGACTGGTGAGGATACGAATGTTTATAGCTGCTATAACATAAGTGACAACAGGAACTCACTTGTTTTCCAGATGTAACTATAAACAGATAAAAGTATCGCATGTGAAGAAGTGTTAAAAAGTGCAAAAACTGTTTTTCCTGCAAATATCAATATTCAAAACAAACATTATAAACTTTGATGTGTGTGTGTGTGTGTGTGTGTGTGTGTTTAGAGAGCTAAATAAACTCCAGACCCATCAACCCCACCAGTCCAGTGTCAATAATCATTATTTTTTGTTTCCATTTATTTTTAATCTTCTGATATTCTTTAACAATGTTTTATAAAATTAAGCAGTGAGTCTTTTTGTGCACTGAAATGTTGATACGGTTTCTGCAGAGTGTAAAAAATGCAACACAGCGCTCAAAAGTCAACATAATTATCTCCTGATGATCTGTTTGTTCGGTGGAGCGGCGCAGAAACGAGTGTGTGATAGATGTTAAATCAATCGTCGTTACTGGCAACAAGTTTCTAAACAAAATGAGACGCTTCAAATTGAAAAATTGGCACGTTGGGTGTTTAAAGGTCTGAAAATTGTGCATTCGCACACCTGATTATCCAGATCATTAACGTCACTGATCATATAGTTGGTTCTGATAATAATGAAGGGCCAAAAAAAAAAACCCAAATGAACTACGTACCATCTTTTAAAACAACAACCGTATTCCATTTCCTGCTCTGGAACTGTTTCAGCTCGTCAGTTATCTATTTGTCAGTGTTTTACAGACTTGTGGTGCATCTTGTGGTTTAACGGAACGCTCCAAAGTTAATGTGTTCATTCATCCAAGACCTTTCAGTCCACAGGGAATAACAGAAACATGGCAGATGAGTGTATTTTGTGGTTTTGTGTTAGTTAAAGGTTCATTTTTGTGACTTTGTGTGGATGTGAGCCGAGGTGGAATTCAGCACCGCAGGACTGAAGGATGTGTTAAGCGACTCGCTCAGAAACGACGCATCATCAGATGCCTTATGTTTTATGAATGATTTATGAATCCGTGACCCATTTTCTCCTCATAGCTTCTCCATCTGACAAACACGAGCACTCCACTGATCTGATCTGATCTGATACAACCATCATGATCACACGTAGACGGGTTACTGAGCTGTGAAACACACGTACAGAGCATGTAATGGGCCACGTCCCAAACCACACAGCAGTGGACTGTGTAGTCAGGCAGCTGCAGAAATGCATCACAGTGTATTTTTTATTTTGTACTAAAATGAATTGCAAATGCATGAAAATGAAATATGCATTTGTATGTTAATAATAAAATAAAAAAAACAGTGATCAGTGGTGCCTCTTCGGTCTAATACTAATGCTAATGCTATTGCTAATGTTGGTCTGCTCTAATATATCATGGGGTCAATTATACTGTCCGGCTCATAACGTAGCAAAAAAGAATGATAAGTAATAAGACAGGATGTGGACTCTTTAAACACTAATTTAACCATCCAGTAATGACAGTAATGTTCATGAGATGTTCTCCGAAAGAAGCTGCTGTTCTCTTCATCCACTGTTGATCAAAAGAAGCTGCTGTTGCACAGCTCGTGAACTGTTCATCAACAGACGCTGATGCGTAGTTTATGAACTGTTCGCTGACAGAATCTGCTGTACTGTTCATGAGCTGTTCACAAACCACAGCTCACACAGGTTCACCAAGAGAAGCTGTTGTACTGCAATGAACTGTTCACTAACAGAAGCTGTGGTGCTGTTCATGAACTGTTCACAAACCACAGGTTTAGGAACTGTGCGGTTTATGAACTGTTCACTGCCAGAAGCTGTTGGGTGTCTTCCTCAAACACCACAGTATATCCTGTCTATTTTGTATGCTTTATTTGGACACGTTTTGTTCATGAACTGTTCTCCAAAAGAAGCTACTGTGCTTTTCATGTACTGTTCATCAAAAGAAGCTGTTGTTGCATTGCTCATAAACTGTTCATCCACAGACACTGCTGCGTAGTTTACAAACTGTTCGCTTACAGAATCTGCTGTACTGTCCATGAGCTGTTCACAAATTCTCTGTTCATGAACTGTTCGCCAGGAGACAGGCTTATGCACTGTTCACCAAGAGGCAGGTTTATAACTGTTCACCAAGAGGCAGGTTTATAACTGTTCACCAAGAGGCAGGTTTATAACTGTTCACCAAGGAACAGGTCTTTGAACTGTTCACCAAGAGGCAGGTTTGTGAACTGTTCACCAAGAGGCAGGTTTGTGAACTGTTCACCAAGAGGCAGGTTTGTGAACTGTTCACCAAGAGGCAGGTTTGTCTTCCTCAAACACCACTGTGCATCCTGGCTATTTTGCATGCTTTGTTTGGACACTAACTAATTTGCAGTGCATTATGGGATATCATGAGTGAACTGTATATTCTTCACTATGCTCTCAGAACTCAGATGTAAAGTATGGATCCTGTACGAGTGTATCATACGTGTGGGACGTGAAGATGTTCCTGCTAAGTCCCTAAGATTTTTTTTAAAAATGGGGGGAAAAAGAATCTTTTCGAGTGTCTTCTCTGCGTATTAATTTGCCGGAGCTGGAATTGGCCGTCTCCTCGAGTGCTCTCACCGCCAGGCTCCGATACGAGCCGCTGGAATTAGAGAAGCTCAGCTGGATCAATATGCTCAGAGTGCGTGTAATTAACTCGGCCCTGAACCCATGACCTTCGTTCTGTTGATTCCTCTCCGTGTTCATGCAGATGAGAATCGTGTCCTGTTCTTTTTAACACACTTGGGAACGTCCGCAAATTTAAAAAAACGTTCCTCTTCAAAGCAAAGCAGATTATTCTAAGAATTTCGGTTCCACTGGAGGAACCAGGACTGATTTTATCTTCTACATTTCTCTGGATATGGAAGAAATTTCCAGAATTTTTGGAGGGCGGAGCTTTACGTAATAAACATCACTTATAGCTGAAACACAAACAGATTGAGAAGCTAACAATAACTTACACACTTCATTTGTTTTTATTTTTGTTTTTTGTTTTTGTTGTTGTTGTTGTTTTTGGTGTCAGAAAGTAATTTTAAACCATTACAAATAATAAGTTGTTTAAATTGTGTAAGTCAAATCAATTGTTTGACTTATAAATGACTAAAAAGGCTGAGGAACATCTCTGAACCTTTACCCTTATTAAAAATGCCTGGATCTATGAATATACTGTACATGAATATGCAAATTAGGACACACCCCCACATTGCATTGTCATCTCTGTTAGCTTTAAATCACTAACATTAGCTAATTTAATTACTAATAAACTTTTTTTATGCATTCTAGTTTTTATGATTACTTCTAAACTTTTTATTTATTTTCTTTCAAACTATTTTTATGATTTTTTCTGTTGAAATGAATTTATGACTTCTAGGGTTTTTTTCCTTTTTTACTTGTTTTTCTTCATGTGGTTTCTTACTTTCTTATTTATATTTGATTTATATTTGCGTATATATTATAATTAATCAGAACAGTAATCTTCAGGAGAGCTCTCGGCTCAGCTCACACACCAGCCAGCGGAGAAGCAGGAGGACATTATTAATATAGGATTATTCATATTTAATAAACTCATTTTAAACTTTAAAATGGAACTTTTCCTCAGAACAGACCGTGTCACGTCCATTTCCAGAGCAACAAATGTTGTTTTAATAAGCAGCGCAAACGCACAGAGCGTCTCCGAGTGTTTTAATATCAAATATTTAGCGTCTGTGTGACATTTGTAGAAATTCGTCTGTGAAATTGATGAGTGTGGAGACGCAGCGCTCCGGAAGTTTCACTTCTTTACTGCCACAGCAGGCTGGAATGAGGACTTTTCATTTAATGGCTCAGCGAACTGTAAATTAAAGGGTTTTTATTATAAAATTCATAATTTTATGCATTAACACACAACCTGACAAATACAGCTCTTCTCATTCTCTTTAAAGTCTACTGTCCAATCAAATACAGCTCTTCTCATTCTCTTTAAAGTCTACTGTCCAATCA
>CM075017.1:23919728-23945685 GCA_037576675.1 Pangasius sanitwongsei | reverse complement strand
TTAGAGAGAGGATGAATACGCCTTTAGAGAGAGGATGAATACGCCTTTAGAGAGAGGATGAATACGCCTTTAGAGAGAGGATGAATACGCCTTTAGAGAGAGGATGAATACGCCTTTAGAGAGAGGATGAATACGCCTTTAGAGAGAGGATGAATACGCCTTTAGAGAGAGGATGAATACGCCTTTAGAGAGGATGAATACGCCTTTAGAGAGAGGATGAATACGCCTTTAGAGAGAGGATGAATACGCCGTTACAGAGCAGATGAATACGCCGCTACAGCTTTATGATCCTCTAAACGAATCATGAGAACATTTTAGTGCAGAAGTACACTTTGTGCTGAAAAAAATTATATAAAGCATGATGGAGAAAGCTTCAATTTTTTTGAATTTTGCAAAATCAGCAAAGAAAAAAAGGCACAGACTTTAATCATCCTGTTGATATCAACATTGTAATACTCCATAATTTGACCCAGTCCTATCCAGCTTTAATAATCCACTTCACACATGCAGCCAAGGAACTGAATTAATCTGAGCGCAAATGATCAGGTTCAGAAAATCTGGATTTGTTAATCAGCATATGAAGAAATGAGCTCAGATTTTTTTACACTTTTCCACTGTGTGTGTGTCTAAGTTTGTATTTGAAACTTTATATATTTGTGTATGTTTGCTAAGCTGAGAGATGAGATAGCGGTGGATTTGTTACGCCACTCAAACTGTGTGTGTGAGATAAGCGCAGTGCGTGAACTTTAGCAGCAGATCAGAGATAAAATATATTAATCTCAGTATGAAAAAAAAATTATACCTCCAGTATCTTTTCACCTGCTACTAATGTGCTTTTAAAACTCATCAAGGCTTTCATTTAGAGAGTAAAAAACAGTAAATATGGACGTATTGGAAACTCTGATAGAGCACTGACAGTACAGCATGCTAATTAGCAATAAAAAAAATAAATAATTAGCCATTAAACCTTACTTTTGAGCAACATCTAAAACTTTTTTATGATTTTATGCAATCTGTATGTGGGGGCGGGGCATATGCGTTCTCGAGAGCATGTGATTGGACGTAAATTGGACAAGTGCAGGATGAGCCATCGTATATCTTCCACCGTTTTCCTGAAAATTATAAACTGTAAAATTAAAATAAAAGATGCTAGCATATGTACGTTCTGAAAAGGAAGTCATCAGGACAATCATGCAGTGCAGGAAAAAAAAAAGCGAGATGGAGGCAAAATGTGATGTCATGGATTATTAATAACCGAGCGCTTCATTCCTGCAGCACAGAGGAATATTAGAACATTGAGAGAGTCACGTTTTCCTGCATGAGGAAACCTCATAATTAACCTCACAGTAAAAGTGTCAGTTTTCAACCCACGAGACCCTTCTGCCATCTAGAGGAGTGGAACGAAAGAAAGAAAAAAGAAGAGCAAAGCGGAAGAAAATCTCCTTGGGATGAAAGTGATTTAGTTTGTAGTTCAGTCGTCTTTTTTTCTTTCAGTTTCCTACAGTTTAAATCCCCGTTGCCGTTTTGTAGTTTCTTTTTTCATTAGTTTATCTCTAAACACTTTCTTTAGTTTAGGAATCAAACGTCGCTGTAGATTTTAGGTGCTGAATTTACCCAGAAGGCATTGCGGTGTGATGCAGGTTCCTTATCAAAATGACAAAAAAGAGGTATAAAATCATTTAAATTAAAATAGTTCACCATCACCATTGTTCCTGACAACCAATCGCTGATCACCATTGTTCCTGACAACCAATCAATGATCGCCATTGTTCCTGACAACCAATCACTGATCATCATTGTTCCTGACAACCAATCAATGATCGCCATTGTTCCTGACAACCAATCACTGATCATCATTGTTCCTGAAAACCAATCAATGATTACTATTGTTTCAAATGATCAAATTATCAATTTACGGAATGAAACGAACGAAACTTGAAACGCACCCATTGTTCAAATGGTTAAAAAGACAACGCTGTTGCTAGGTAACTAAGAAATATTTATATTAGTTTAGCTAATAACTAGCTAGACAATAACACATGCTAATGATTTCTCTAGCTAGCTAACTAGCCCGATAAATCTTCAGTATGTAGCTAACATCATTATTTACCTTGCTAATTATCTTGCTAGTATGTAGTCATTATGGACTGACAGAACCAGAACCATCTGCAGCATCAACACTGACCTCAGATCTGATGGTAAATCATTGAGAAACATCTCTGAACAACTGCTTCTGTAATTACAGTTAGCATTGACCGCTAAACGCTAAATGTCATGGTTTCAAACGTAGCATACGCTCGACCGCGGTAGAATTTTAATCAACGTAAAAGTCTCCTTTGTCTCTAAAATATGATTAGCTCTTTCCGCTGTGCCTCTGCAGATGTGAGAATTTATCAGCTAAAACATGACAAAATATCTTTTTTTTTAAAGAAGTTCTCCACAGGGAAGCGCAGAGTTACAGTCTCCGGCTGTGTCACAGCGCCGGGCCTGTCAGAAACCGTCCCGCTTTAATTACGTGAGCTCAGAACATAATTACATCATTTACATCGCAGGAGGTTTCTTTTTATCATGAATGCTGGCTTGGGAAAATAAATGTAATTATAGATAATGCTGATGTAATTAGGTGCTGCTTTAATTAACGGTCTTTTACATCGACCCGTGCGTTGATTGTGGGAATTTAGACGGACGTGTGAACGTGTGAGAACGACGGCGTTATCTTCTTTTAGACTCCGTTAAACGTGTCCACAGTGCAGACGTTCAGCCTGCATAGACAGGAAGTAGGAGGTGTAAGTAACATCTCCGTACGACAAACAGGATGGAAGCTACTGAAGAAAAACTAGTTCAGACATTTGACCTTGCTGTGACCTTTGCTGCGTCCCAATTCGCCTATTTATACTACGCACTAAAAGTTTGTACTCTTTTTGTGAAGAAAAAGTATGAACTTTTGAGTGTGTAGTAAAATAGTATGCGAGTACTGGGACGTACCGACTAACACGTCATGTAACGCGTGAAGAGAGCGTTGTTGCCTAGTTACGCACGCTGTCACCGTAAACAACCTCCTCGTCACATTTCAGCTTTTCTTCACTCATTATTCCTGAAATCATTTATACTACATCATTTAATGTACCATTCCCTTGATTTATTTTTCCACGTTTCATTTACACCTCTCTAAAATGCGCCATGTTTGCACGTTGAATTCGGAGAAACAAACCGTCACAAAACTCCTCCTCCTCCTCCCTCACGCAAGGAATTGTGGGTAATATTAGCTGAAAAAATCCACGGATCCACACTTCGAAAATCTACCGGAAATAATCGACCATCCGGGTCGACAGTCTGGGATCCTCATTTCGTCATACTACGATTTGGGACGCACTAATCCTGATCTTGGATACTGTTTAGGACGGATAGTAGGCGAATTGGGACGCAGCACCTGACCCCGTTCGGATCAAATGATGACTCCATATAAATCCTACAAACATTTTTATCCACGTGTTTTTCAGATCTCGCATTAAAGAGAATCTCGGACAGGCGCACGCGCGTGCATCCCCAAAACAACACAACAACACCAACAACAACAACAACAACAACACTTAGTGACGGAGACATACATTTTGACAGAGACATCACATTGCATTACATCACATCACATTACACTGAACAGGACATGAATGAGGCGTTATTAGAGCACATTGTGTAAACAACAGCACCCCCTGATGGCGGTTTGTAACAGGACCCTGAGAAACTTTGGAGAGTTTTAAACATTTCTTTGACTTGATATTCCATAATCACCTAAGGCGTGTCTTTCATTAATAAATAAATTGTAATTGTTGGTAAGTCGCTGTGGTGTAAGAGGAATAAAACACTTGAGGAAGTGCTGCTCCAGGAAAATAATCAACTTCAGGGTGGTAACTTCATCACACCACCACACACACACACACACACACACACACACACACACAGTGCTTATTAAAAAGCATTGGAGACCAAACCAAGGCCGTTTCCCCAGTGTAAGTTCAGTCTGCGCTAGCAGTGACAGACGGGTTCACACTGAAGGACCTCCGTCTCCTCAGGAGGTAGAAGAGTGTCATCAGAGAAGCTGTGCTGTGACTCGACTCGACTCGAGAGTCGGCTGTGAGGATGTGACGGTCTTGCTGATGTATAACACAACCCTGACTGGAACAACAAGTGATACAACACACTCCAACAGTCTGGGGTTTTAAAGCTACACCTTTTCACCCTGTGGAATAAGAATCTGAGATACACGCGCACACACACACACATCACACACACACACACACACACATCACACACACACACACACATCACACACACACACATTTCTCTGTTTAGTCTGTAAGGCTGAACTCGTGTCACACTCGGCCCGTGTCTGTTTCTGAAAGGTGCCTTTCGCCATCCAAATGAATTTCACATCTCGAGTGCTGCATTGCTGCGCTTCTGAAATGCAAGAAGAGAAACACACAGTGGACTGTTGCTAGGAAACAGGTGGCTTTTTTTTACACACACACACACACACACACACACACTCGTCAAAGTGCCATGTTGGTTCCTAACCTGACTTTATGATACTAAACTGAAATGTCATGGATCTCTCACTGGGGACGTTACACATCATCTTTTCTTACAGTTTTATTGTCTTTTATTATTACAATATTGTTATATTTTTATGTTCAGATCGTTCAGACAACCGTATTATTCCTACTTTCTTTACTTTATCCTTGTTTCTTTTTATGCTTCCTCCTGCGAGACTCATAGCGAAGTGTCATCAGCGTACAGTGTGCGGCTTTATAAGGCAAACCGTGAGGGGTTTTCAGGTGTTTTTTTCTATTTTACATTTATTTTGTCATGTGCTGCGTCCCAATTCTCCTACTTATACTGTGCACTAAAAGTATGTACTCTTTTATCTATGCAGGACTTGTTTTAGGAACTCAATGAAGCACATTGATTTTCACATATTTTCAGTGATTGAGATATTGAGATATATATATTAGGTTATGACCAAGATCTCTCATTCAGTGAATCTTCCTGTCTTTTTTTTAAGTTATATGTTTTTTTTTTCTTGTTGGTGTTTTTTAAACATTTATTGTGTAAGTCGTGTTTGCAATTTTATGAGTCAGTGAGTCAGTGAATCTTTCATCTCTTGTTCAGCCAAATAGCAGTCAGTGAATCAGGGAGTCAGTGAATCGGCGAGTTAGTGAATCAGCGAGTCACCGAGTCAGTGAATCAGCGAGTCAGTGAATCAGTGAATCAGCGAGTCAGTGAATCAGCGAGTTAGTGAATCAGTGAATCGGTGAGTTAGTGAATCAGCGAGTCACCGAGTCAGTGAATCAGCGAGTCAGTGAATCAGTGAATCAGCGAGTCAGTGAATCAGCGAGTCAGTGAATCAGTGAATCGGCGAGTTAGTGAATCAGCGAGTCACCAAGTCAGTGAATCAGCGAGTCAGTGAATCAGTGAATCAGCGAGTCAGTGAATCAGCGAGTTAGTGAATCAGTGAATCAGCGAGTTAGTGAATCAGCGAGTCAGCGAGTTATTGAATCAGTGAATCGGCGAGTTAGTGAATCAGCGAGTCAGCGAGTCAGTGAATCAGCGAGTCAGCGAGTCAGTGAATCAGCGAGTCAGTGAATCAGTGAATCAGCGAGTCAGTGAATCAGTGAATCAGCGAGTTAGTGAATCAGTGAATCAGCGAGTTAGTGAACCAGTGAATCAGCGAGTTAGTGAATCAGTGAATCAGCGAGTCAGTGAATCACCGAGTCAGCGAGTCAGTGAATCAGTGAATCAGTGAATCAGCGAGTTAGTGAATCAGCGAGTCAGTGAATCAGCGAGTTAGTGAATCAGTGAATCAGCGAGTTAGTGAATCAGTGAATCAGCGAGTCAGTGAATCAGTGAGTTAGTGAATCAGTGAGTCAGTGAATCAGTGAATCAGTGAGTTAGTGAATCAGTGAATCTTTCAGTGAGTGACTTTAATGACTCCTGTTCAAGCTCATTTGATCAGTTGGAGATTTCCAGAGTTTCAGTGTCTGCAGGAGTAGTGTGTGTCAGAGTGGCTGTGACACAAAGTTATTTACTTTATTTATTTACTTTATAAAGCACAATTAAACACAACAACAGTTTGTAGTGCTGTACAAAACAAACATGAAGTTGAAATATCCAACATGCCTCAGCTACCAGTTTACGTATAATTAAAAGCCAGGGATAAGAAATTATAAGAAATGTTTTTAACCGAGTTTTAAAACTAGATAAAGCTGAAGCTGCTTTGACACGCAGAGATAAACTGCTCCAGAGGGCCTGCTATGCTAAAGGCCCGGTCAGCCCTGAGCTGTAATCTGGACCTGGGAGCAGTTAAGAGCAGCTGATGAGAAGAGCTCGGAGAACTGGTGGAAGCACCGTTGTAACAGATCTGCAAGGTATGGTGGCACAAAGCCAAGTAATGATTTAAAAACAAACAAGAAAAGCTATAAAATAGCAATAATTATTAGCAATTTATGAGTGTCATGATTGGGCTGCATTTTTGAACACCTCTGAACAAATCAGTGAACAAGTTATCTCATGATAGCTAATTAACAATGCTGAAATCTAACCACGGGAATGGCTTCCTGAAATTTACGAACACAAATATGACTGTTAATCAACAACAACAACAACAACAACAACAACAACAGCAACAACAAAATACAATAGCTGTGAGAAAGACAGTGAAGATGTGAGTGACGGTTCTCTTCCCTGTGTTGTTAATGGAACAGAAAAATGTACATAAACTGAATTACCTCAGTAATCACACACATAGCTAACTAATTGCTAACTAATTGCTAACTAATTACTAACTAACTGCTAATTAATTGCTAACTAATGCTCGCTAGCAAGTTGAATGTATCTCGTGCCGCAATCCAAATAAGGCAAACGCTGCAAAACAATCAGATGGTAGTGTCCTCCTTGATAAAGATTTAATTCAGGATAAATAATGCTAGCACTAAATAACACAGCAATCTCGCTCTCTCTCTCTCACACACACACACACACACACACACACACACATCCGTCATAGCTCTGTGACCACCTAAGAGTCTCTTCTGTATTTAAGATTCAGAGCAGGTCCGAACTCCAGCTGAGCTCAAACACGGCTGCCAACAAAACAGCCAGAAACGAGCGCTTTCCCAGAATTCATATCCCAAGACAAAATGTTCCTCGGATTCACGGCCGTCTCGGAATAAAAATAACTCTCGCTGCGCTAAACCTCGCGCTCACACGCTAACATTAATTCCCATTTACTCACATTATCGATCAGCTGTGTAAAGCCTAATTAGCTTGTAATAGATGCTAGGCTAATCCTGTGTATGACGAATTAGCAAGAAAATCATTCTGCTTCTGAGGGAAAAATAAAAAGCTGATGATTCCTGACAGCGGCATCTCAGCTTTAAAATCTCATTCACTCTCTCACTCTCTCATTCACTCACACTCTCACACACTCATTCACTCATTTACTCACTCTCTCACTCACTCTCTCATTCACTCATTCTCTCTCTCACTCTCTCACTCACTCACTCATTCACTCATTCTCTCACTCACTCACTCTCTCACTCACTCATTCATTCACTCTCTCACTCACTCACTCACTCACGCTCTCACTCTCTCATTCACTCTCTCACTCACTCATTTACTCACTCTCTCACTCACACACTCATTCACTCTCACTCACTCTCTCACACACTCATTTACTCACTCACTCTCTCACTCACTCATTTACTCACTCTCTCATTCACTCTCTCTCTCTCACTCACTCACTCATTTACTCACTCTCTCACTCACTCATTTACTCACTCTCTCACTCACTCACTCATTCACTCATTTACTCACTCTCTCACTCACTCATTTTCTCACTCACTCTCTCATTCACTCTCACTCACTCTCTCACACACTCATTCACTCACTCTCTCACTCACTCTCTCATTCACTCTCTTATTCACTCACTCACTCTCTCATTCACTCTCTCATTCACTCTCTCACACACTCACTCACTCACTCACTCATTCATTCACTCACTCTCTCATTCACTCACCCACTCACTCTCTCATTAACTCTCTCATTCACTCTCTCACTCACTCTCTCACTCTCATTCACTCACTCACTCTCTCATTCACTCTCACATTCATTCACTCACTCACTCTCTCATTCACTCACTCTCTCATTCACTCACTCTCTCACACACTCATTTACTCACTCTCTCACACACTCACTCATTCATTCACTCACTCACTCTCTCATTCACTCACTCTCTCACACACTCATTTACTCACTCTCTCACTCACTCTCTCACCCACTCACTCTCTCACTCACTCACTCTCTCACTCACTCACTCTCTCACTCGCTATCTTGCTCACTCATTTCAAATCGGTTACTGAGCAGCTCGAGCATCAAACTGAACTCTGCTTCACCTCTGAAACCTCGGCTCTTGTGAAGTCTCATCAACGGCAGAAAATGCTAATCACCTCTGTGTAATGGCTGCCATTAAGCGCTAATGCTACATTTAGCTATTAGCATATGCAAGAATGTCATACATCACATTATGTAGTAACCTCTGAACGACCCAAACTGAGGAGAAAAGCAGCTTCTCCTTTCAGGAGCTGAAGAACTAGCGTGCAAAAAAAGAATCTTTTTCTTTTATTGGTGAACATTAACACGGGTGAGACGGCTCATTTTCAGCTAACGCGCTAATCGGTTTTGTCAGTTCTGTTTAACGTTCGCATTAAAATTCGATGCAAATGTGGAAAAGAAACTTCATATTTCATATTAATGATGTAGATTTATATTCTTCAGTTTAAACACATTCACGTGGTGTTATATTTCATGAGCCGTCACGATTAATATGAAGAAATGAAGAAATTGTAGATGTTTATGTGCTAATAATTTTTTTTATAAATTCAGAACTTAGTTGAATTTATAATGTATTTGAATTATTTTTATGTACCTCATTATTACAGCACTTTGGTCAACACTTTCCTCAGAGAAAAGTCACAAAACTTCACGTGTAAAACATTTTTCACACGTATCATGTAATGAATGTGTTTCATTTTCACAAGTGATTTTCTCACATGATTGTGTGATCATGTGAAATTTTTAGGTACGGTTTGCAGAATGGCTCAGTTCTTTCTGAGTTGTGTGTGTGTTTGTGTGTGTGTGTGTGTGTCAGTAACTGGGCTGGTATATACAGCAAACAGACCAAAAATAGCACCAACATTCCAGAAAATGACTCAACCTGTGTTGCTGATTTCTCATCTCCATGTCCCCTTTGGTTACAGCTAGAGTAACTGCAAGTATCAGAGTAACTGCATTAATACAGAAATGTCTGTCTTAAATGATCCTTAATTACTAATTATTAGACCAAAATATGAAAAAGCCTTCATAGATTTCAATAAAACATGTAGATAAAACAGATAAAACAATAAAACAGAGAGAGAGAGAGAGAGAGAGAGAGAGAGAGATGCTGACTTTACTAATAGTTTCAGACGCAATACAAGAGGTAACCACAAGATGGCAGCACAACCCTACAAAAATTCCACCCCAGCATCAAATGCGTTTTAATCTTCCGTGTGTGTGTGTGTGTGTGTGTGTGTGTGTGTGTGTGTGTGTGTGAGAGAGACAGACAGACAGACAGAAAGAACTGTAAGCCAACATATTTAACAGTAAAATTAAAATTCAGAAGATTCATAGGTAAAAAGTTCTTTCCAGCAAAGTTTGATGCTGAAGACATTCTGAAAGTTTGAAACTGTTTCATGAGCTTGAAGATAGTTTGAAATTGAAAGACAGAAAGAAAGAAAGAAAGAAAGAAAGAAAGAAAGAAAGAAAGAAAGGGTGACAGACTGAAAGACAGACAGTTGCTGGTAGAAAGATAGATGACAAAAAGAATGATACAAGCAGAACATCAGAAGGAGTGAGAGAGTGATACAGGTATGTTGACAGAAAGAAAAAAGGACAGAGTGATCTTCCAGACTGAGGAAGTCTTCTCATCCTGCTCCTTGTCTCTCAGATGTTCTACACAGCAATCAGAGCTGAGAGAATCTCCTTCTGTCGATGTTCTCCTCTAAAGTGACTGCTGCTGATGTCCTTCTACAAAGGAAAGCTGGAAACATCTGCATCTGATCTGATCAAGCTCCATGGTGATCAAACCACTGTGTGGAATTTAGTGGATTTAAAAAGTGTTTATACAAGTATTTCCCCCCTCGTTTTGTTTAAATTACATTTATTTTTTTTATATTTATTTCCACAAATCTTCAAAAAAAAACAATCCCTTAATGAAAATGAAGTTAAATGAAAGCACTGGTGTATTTTACTATCTAATACTCACACAATGACACGCTGAGATTGTATCCTTGGATAAAAATGTGTTAAATAATTTAAAAGTGAATGTAAATATAATACCACAAGACACAAATTGTTTTATAATGATTTTAACAATGAATGGAATTTAATTTTATTAATTTAAGTATTTATTAATTTCCAGTGAGGTGAAATGAGGCTGTAATACAACATGCGGTCTGTAGATGTCGGTATTGTGCTGTTTTTCCTGTTATTTAGCTTTCTGTGGTGTAAAGACTTCACATATGTTTATATTCAAATTATAAACACCCAGATCTGAATGAAAGGCTTAATATAGTTATAGATAAACTTTCTACAAGCCTCAAAACAAACTCATTACAGAATTTTATTGAGAAACTTCCATGAATTTATGAATTTAAAAAGAACTTTAATTCATTTTTGATGTAAATCACAGCTTGTTTTGTGTTGCATTTAGAGCATTAGACATATTTATTTAATGTATTGACCACTTTAAAGTTGTGTTTCCAGGACTGTGCAGAAATTAAGGGAAAATTCTCTGATTGGTCGCCCACAAGGACCTAACAACCAATCAGAGTTAAGCTCTGTCCTACTCTGTGTCACATGGAAGTTCTGAAGACCTGACTGAAAATACAGAAAATATTGCTTTTTTATATATTGAACTAATATTTATGAGTTTAATTAATTTTAATTTCAATATTTTTTGTGTTTAGAAAAATAAATCAGGTCTGATGGAGTCTAAAAGTTTCTAAAAATCCATCTGCTTGGTTTTAGTTCCTTCATCTTGGGAAATGAATGATCTACACCCTTCATATTAGATGATGAAAAAAAAATGTAGACTTTTCCACTTGTTGGGAAACTCCCTAAAACACGCACACACACACACACATGCACACACACACGTACACACACACACTGTGCCGGGTGTGTTTTTTGGATGTTTGGATGTTTGAGTCGTTTTCTTGCTGCATGATGAATCAGTATTTTGAGTGTTTTGGTGGTTTTGGGTCAAATCAGTTCATAATGACGTAAGAGGAGTGAAAATAATGACGCCTGTAGAGCAAGAGTGCAAACACAAAAACACCATTTTAAACAAGACGAACTGAATCCTAGACGACGAGACGCTGTGTGTTTTTGGATTTACGGTGTACGTGTTTGAGCTGAGGTCAAACGCCAGCGTTGCAGATGGTGACGGAGAGCTACAGAGTCATCACCAGGACGACGCATCTGTGGTAGAGTGGTAGAGAAAATGATGAAAAATTGATTGATATGTATATACGTTCTAGAGAGCATTTAATTGGACGAACACAAGACTAGTTCAGGATGAGTCATCATGCTTATGCTGCGTTCAACTCCAGGTTGCAACCTGTAATTCCCTAAAACGACAAACATGGAATGTGTTAAGAACATGTTAAGGTGGAAAATGACACATTTCTGCTTAAAAGGCATGTCGAATGCAGCATAACTGCAGAGTAACTTTAAGTAAATGTATATTTTGGGGAGAAAAAGTGTTTCAATAAATTTATACATCCTTATTTGACCTTGTTTAACTATTTTTCAAGATTAGTTTTGGCGTTGTGTATGATGTCATTTCTGTGCGCATGTTATATACAATGCATTCTAGGTGAAGTTGCAACTATTAAATCCCTGACTACAACCAGTAAAAACCTCCAAAAACACCCCCTCAACTGGAAATTTGAACTTGGGGTAGTCTTTTCAGCTACCACTTCCTTCCCCGTTTACAGAGTGACGTCAAATCAACATGGCCGCTCTCACTTATGCTCACTCTTAAATGAGTTTATAGCAGTATTGGCTTTAGATCAGTTTATATACAGACACAGCACTTGGTTAAATCTTTAACACTGACCAACTAATCACTTTTTTGAGAAGATAATCATAATAATTAGAGTTATCACTAACGTTAGCTAACGCTACTCAATAATGTCCGCTGTTTGCTGTGGTACAGTTACAGTCCAAATTGCCTCATGAATGGTTCATTACAGCAGAACAGAACCAGGAGCCGCTCAGGCCTGTAACTGTAAACGTGCGCTTAAAGTAGCTTTTTATGAGCTTTACGTTTATCACTTCGCACGTCGAACATCCTGAGTCGAAACTTGAAAATTATGACCGACAAGACGCCACGAAGGCAGCACGGGAACTTTAAGTAGACGTGCGTTTGAGGAAAAAATTGTTTCACTAAACCTATACGTCCTCCTCATATGTTGTATCTCAACGTATGACTAGTGTTTTTTTTAAATAAGAACTTTATTGAAAATCAGACGAATTGTGTATACCACACAAATACCATCTCAAAGCGCCAGGGGATCAGAAGATGAAAAATAAAGAAGTAATAAGAAAATAAACCAAATAAATAATAATAAGGCTAATAAAGAGTTACACAAATATCTTGTAAAGCTTAAAATAACTATAAGTTTTAACAGCTTTTCTGTTAGAACATTCAGAGATTGAAGAAACGTGTTGTTACAGATTTATTGATAGCTCTAAAAAGTTAGGATTTTTTTTGTTGGTGAACAATGTATGACTAGTTGTGAATAGTTGTGGCTTTGCGTATGACGTCATTTATGAGCTGTGTTCTTAATTAGAGCGAGAGACAGAGAGAGAGAGAGAGAGAGAGAAAGAGAGAAAGAAAGAGCGCGGCCCCTTTAAGGTGCAGCAGAGGCTCTGAAAATCTCCTGGAAGTTCAGGAGAAAAATGCTGCGTTCAGTCCTACGTGGACTTCCAACACACACACACACACAGTGCAATATCCTCCAGAACACACACACACACACACTCACACTCTCTCTCAGACGGATGACACACCTAAATCCGCTGAAACTTCCGCACCTTTGGATCTGTGTGTGATTGTTTTGCTCCTATAAACCAGAAAAACAGTGCAGAATCGTATTATTTTTTCTTCTTCCGGACGCCAACATGCCGCGGCGGACTGTCCAGGATGTCACAGTTCAGGATGTCCAAAAGAGAAGAAGTCCCAGCAAACATTATGTAAGTAGTGTTGTGTGAGTGTGTGTGTTTTTCACTCGTGTAGTTGACACGTTTTTCTGCGTGTGTTTTGTGTAAAAAGTCGAGTTTTGTGCGCTTGAAAGTGAACAAAGAGCAGTGAGGAGTTTCCTCACACAGGATCAGATTACAAGCCTTTCCTCCGGGCAGCGTTCACTGGCGCTCTGAGAGAAGCGTTCTCATGCGTTTAACAGTCCTCAAATACCTCACACACTTTTCATTTATCCATCCTTTCCTGTCGTTTATGATCTCTGTGTTCGCCGTAACTTTGATTGTCTGTTTCTGAGTGTTTGTTCTGCAATACTGTGCCATGTATAGGGCTATAGGGTTAAGTTGTGTTGCTGAGTATTTCTCCTTATTTAGAGTAACTCCAGCACTCAAACTGTTAAAAAGAATTCTTTGTTATGATTATTATTTTTTTCAAGTCACACACTGCTGAGTCAGTGTCCTGGGTTGAATCATTTGCTACAAAACACTCAACCTAGGAGGAAAAAATCATCATCATCATCATCGAGGTCTCGGGACCACTTAAGTGTTTCTCAACTCCTTCCCTTCTATTCTCATTGCTCACATGCTAATGCTAACATGCTAGCAACACTCTTTACAGTTTTACAGTAATAAAACATTTCCGACTTTGGCCCACATTCATATTCATCCAGAAGACAGTACAGGACAGATGGACGGGAACTGGGAACGGAACATGTGGCTCACACCCGGTTCACATCCGGCCCACATCCGGCTCACATCCGGCTCGCTCGTCTGTCAGCTTTTAGTCTCTCGTTTTTAAAGTCTTGAAACGGCTTTAAAGTCTTAGCTTCATTTCAACTCTGTCTTTCTGTCTGTCTGTCTATCTGCTTGTCTGTCTGTCTCTATATCTGTCTGTCTCTCTGTATGTATTCTGTCTGCTTGTTGTTGGATGTCTGTTGGTCTGCCTGTCTATCTCTGTATCTGTTTGTTTATCTATCTATCTATCTATTCATCTGTTGGTCATACCGTTCACCTCATCATTCTCTCTCTCTTTCTTTCTCATCTCCACCTTTCATCCCTCCATCCATAAATGAGTACACCCACACACAGTGTCACGTCGTAGAGGATGTAAAGTTCTCATGGTGGTACACCCAAAGCAGGATCTTCATCCCCGCAGCAGCCTGCAAACATCTCAGAAATGTGACTCATACACACACACACACACACACACACACACACACACACACCCACACCCACACCCACACACACACACACACACACACACACAGAGGAGTGAACGTCATGCTTTAAACATCTTAAGAACCGGCCTCACCTCCTACAGTTTCTGAAACATTTTATTTTCAGTCTGTCTCTCTCTGTCTCTCTCTGTTTCTGTCTCTAGCTGTCTGTCTGTCTGGCTCTTTTTGTTTATATGGCTACCTGTTTCTGTCTGTCTTTCTATCTGTGTCTGTCTATCTATCTATCTATCTATAGATAGATAGATAGATAGATATCTGTCTCTTTCTATTTGTCTGTCTTTCTTTCTGTCTCGCTCTGTTAATATGTCTGTCTCTCTGTTTGTCTATATTTCTGTCTCTGGCTGTCTGTATTGGTTTGTCTATCTATTTATCCATCTCTCACTGTCTCTCGATCTGTCTGTCTGTGTATCTGTCTTTGTTTATCTTCCTGTCTGTCTGTGTTTGTCTATTTTTCTGTCTGTCTGTCTCTGTTCGTCTGTCTTTGTGTATCTGTCTGTCTGTCTGTCTGTCTGTCACAGAGCTGAAACCTCAGCCGTAAACATCAGGGACGGTGTAAGGCCACGTGTTTGTGGCGTGAATAAACCCAGACGTGACGTAACGTTGTAAATGAAGAACTGAACTTCAGCACGACTCAGCACTGATTTACACTCAACACTGAACACGACTCAACACTGATTTACACTGAACACGACTCAGCACTGATTTACACTGAACACGACTCAGCACTGATTTACACTGAACACGACGCAGCACTGATTTACACTGAACACGACGCAGCACTGATTTACACTGAACACTGAACACGACTCAACACTGATTTACACTGAACACTGAACACGACTCAACACTGATTTACACTGAACACTGAACACGACTCAACACTGATTTACACTCAACACTGAACACGACTCAGCACTGATTTACACTGAACACTGAACACGACTCAACACTGATTTACACTCAAGGGATGAATGAATGAAAATGTGTAAAAGAACAAATGAGTTAAACAATGAACAATTCAGTGAATGAACGAATAAAAGAATGAAACAATGTACAAACAAATGATTGAAAGGTTGAATGGACGAATGAAGGAAGGAATGAACCTACAAGTGAACGAATGAATGGGTCACTGAATGAACAAATAAACGAACAATGGAATGAATGAATGTAGAAATGAATGAATGAATGAACATATGAACAAATTTATGAACAGATGAGCAATGAATGAATGAACAAAACAATGGATGATTCAGTAAATAAACAAATGAACGAATGAATGAATGAATGAATGCATGAATGAATGATTTGCATATTTTCAGCTGTGTACCGAATGTTAGCGTTACGGTGTGTGTGTGTGTGTGTGTGTGTGTGTAAAACGCTCTGATTTGCAGTTATAAACTGAGTTTTGTTTTTTTTTTTTTCCTCCTCCTTTTTATATTTTCTAAAATCACTCTGTAGGTTTACATCATCAAGGTGTCGTGGTCTGACAGCAGCACCGAGATCATCTTCAGGCGTTACAGCAAATTCTTCGACCTGCAGGTACGTTTATTAATCCATCCGTCTACACGCTTAGAAAACGGTTTCTTCACCTCCTTAAATGTTTTTAGTTTTAGAACAATTTAACGTTAGTGTTTTAAATAAGCAGTCTTCGACTCTGAGGAGTTTAATCGTCTCACAAGTGCGCTCAGGAGCACGTAAGAGTGAAGAGGTTTTTTTTACAAACATCGTAGAATATTTATTAAGAAGATTTCCTTCCTCTGAAATGTTCTGGAAAACTACTAGAGTACCGTTTCAAGCTCTTAAAAAGACCGACCCGTGTCTCCATTACCAGCATCCTGGAATTAAAAAAAACAGAAAAAACGATGGTTTGTCGTACTGTTGGAATTAAAGACGTCTTCACTTCCACGATTCTTCTTCTTCTTTAAAAAAAGATTTTACATTTACGATGTTTCTGTCATAATTGACAAAAAAATGAACGTTTGCACTTCTGTTCCTTTAGAACCCACGTTGTTTATTATAATTTGCTTACGTCACAGGATACAATTTTTTAAAAAAAACTCCACGAAGGAAGAACAGCGTATCCGTGATCTAGAACCCTTCTTTCTCTTCGTTCCTCGATTCTTCCGAGCGAATATTAATTAGAAAGAATTACACAAAGATGTTTCCTGATCGAACGAAAGAACAGCAGAAGGAATGAATGAACGAATGAGTCACTGAATGAACGAATAAACACGATCACGATCTGAAGGGAGTAAGGTCGAGGAATCGAGGACTGATTGTTTTTTCTGAGCTCCAGCTCCCCCTAGTGGTGGCGGCATCGCATCTTCGACGCAGCAGTAACGTTAAAAATCAAGAATGTAAACAAAAATTATACAAAGGTTATAAAAATTGGCTAAAACAGTGCTGTGTGGTTGCACTGAATCTATGTTTTGACTTATTTATTGAGTAAATTTGGCCTATCGGGGTCTAAAGCAGGGCTGGGAGATATGATAAATGAAATATCACGATATATTTTTAAGACATTTCTACAATACACAAAATGCATCATGATTATATATATATATATATACACAAGGTAAATGTCATAAATAAAGATATCACGATACACACAATATCTCAGAAAAGTATATTGTGACAATTTGTCATGATATCGATATAATATCGTCATAACGTCAAGCTCTAGTCTAAAACAATATATGTTTTAATAATTCAAGTAATGTTTTAAAGAAGACTAAAATTTAGTGACAGCACTAGTCAAAGCCTCCCTGTGCAGCGTTATTACAGATAACTGCTTCACACATGTACAGTGACTCGGTTTGTAGCCCATGGACAGTCTGAGCGTCTAGAAAAGGAAAAAAATGACCATCATACAAGAGCAGAATGTCATTTTTGGACTGAACCATTAAGGGTGTGGGGGGAGGGATCTCCTGATGAGGATGTGCATAAACTCCGCCCATGCCGGCGCTCTGGAAAGGTCACTCCGTTGCTGCGGTCGCACAGTGACATTATTTACTGCAGCTCGACTCCCTGACTCACCACTGCATTGTTACTCCACACGAGCACCAAATGCCAGAGATGGATGGAAAAGAATCCGGGCGGTGAGCGCCGCTCCGGATCGTTTCCAAGAATCCCATCTTCTCCTGGTTTCGTGATATTTACGTCCATCAGAGAGCCGTTCCTCATGTCGGATTTGGGGAACGTGGATTCCACACATGACCACACAAATGCTTATTTCAGATGGTGGCCATTTTCTAGGGCACATGGAAAAGCCATCACACACACACACACACACACACACTCTGATGTGTATGATGTGTGATATATCTACACATGGAAATACTCCAAAGATTTCAGATCAGACCATTTCATCTGATTTCATTTTGTTTTTAATAAACGGCAGATCAGACCGCTCACATGGGGAAAGTGTCGTCATGGTAATAACAGAACGTTTCCATGGCGAGGATGAAATAAAAATCCTGGAATGGTTCTGTTTGGAGTTATTTGGACGTTGGACTCTTGGCCATGGATGTGCATAGTTCTGTAATGGCTGATATTAAAAAAAAAAAATTAAATGCCAGAAGGTTGCAGGCAGAAAAGACAAGATGTTAAAATCTGGAATAGGGTGGAGTTTAATCCTGAAAAATTAAAATAATAACAACAAACAACTTGCTGTCTTTCAGTAGACTTTTTTTTATTAAATAACAACAATAATTAATTTAATGATAACATTAATAATTAATTAAATATCAATAATTATATTAATAATAATAATAAGCAACTTGCTGTCTTTCATTTCCAGTAAAATCTAAAACCTTATATATTAATAAAATTAGTATTTTAATAATTAATTATTAATTTTATCGTTAAAAACTAATAATTATTGATGAACAGTTTATTAATGTTAAGTCTAATTAACAGATAAAACAAACACTGAAGTAAGGAGACAATTGTTTAACGTTGATGGAAGGAGTCTCCAGTGTCAGCGCTTTGTAACAGTCAGAGGTGAAGCTGTAACTTTCAGTTTTCCGACGTCTTCAGGACGGAGGAGTTTACGCTTCTTTGCGGTCTCTCAGTAACATGCGGAACAAGCTGCGTTTTTCTCTCTCATTAACTTGAAGAGAGAGGATAAAGAGACGCTGGTGAGGGAACGGCTGTTTATAGCTGCTATAACGTACGCGACAACAGGAACTATTGTGATTATAAACAGATAAAAAGTATGATGTGTCGTTCTTTAATAAATAAAACGCTGTAGTCGTTGGCTGATCGCTGGGATGTTGTTTGGTTTGCTCCAGGAAACGGTCCTTTCTGTCTCCAGCGTCGTTTATTGCTTCTTCTCTTTAATCCGCACGCCAGCTTTTGGACCCGTGTCCATGTCGGTGTTGTGAAACGCTGAACGCTGAGCCCAGGCGGAGGGGAACACATGTGCGAACGTGTTTCAGACGACTGTTTCCTGTCTCTCAGCTATGCGCTGAATCAGCATCATGTAAACCAAATGGCTGTGCTGAGGAGGATTAAAAAAGAAATAAAAGCCAACGGAGGAGTGAAAGCTGAGCAGAAACTCTCTGAAGACCTTCTCGAGCCGGACTCCTGGCTGAAAACCGGAGCGCTCGCATCCAGAAGCCATAAAGCAAAGAGCTGCAGACGGGAGGGAGTGCACGAGGGGGAGGGGCAGGAGACAAAGGGGAGGTCGTGACCCCGTCGTTCATCATCTCCTGGAAAAGCTCAAGGGGAACATCGTGAAGCTGTTTCTCCACGTCTTCATCGGTTTAAACCAGAGATGGATCCCGATACCTGTCTGAAATCATTTCCTTTGCACTGTAACGCATTTACGAGGCCATATTTGACTCGGAAATAAAATCAGATCAAAGCAAAAAAATAAGAGAGTACGAGGAAGGAAAAGAAAAGATTTAAAGTGCGCGTGAAAACACGATATGATAAACGCGATATTTTTTTTGTCTTATTAACTTCAAGACAGAGAAAAAGAGAGACTGGTGAGGGAGCGACTGTTTATAGCTGCTATAGCATATGTGAGAACAGGAACTAACATTATATGTAACTATAAACGGATAAAAAAGCACGATGTGTTGTGTTTTTAATAAATAACGTGATTATTTTCCTGTAACAGCACACACACGGAGCGGTTAATGCTCTGTACTTGGACTCGAATCAGTCACTTTGGATAAAAGCGTCTGGTGAATGAATAAATGAATAAATATAAACGGAATAAATTTAAGTTCGGCAGAAAGCTGGTGAAGGTGTGTAGAGAAGCAGCGGCGTAAATCTGTAAAAGCTCCACATTGTGCAGCTGTAATCCAATCCAGATGTGCAGAGGTTTTTCCTGCATGATGCAAAACGATGATGAGGCACTTCCTGTTTAGCGCGACGGAGCTGCGGCTTGGTGAGGATCACGAGGAAGATTTCAGACTGCCTTACTGAACAACAGGGTTGTGTTTAAATCACACACAGAAGTGTGTGTGTGTGTGTGTTCCATCTCTTCGTGACTCATGAGGACATGAGGTTTTAGTGATGCCATCATCACCATCATGTTGTTCCTCTTTAATATATTCCTCAGGACAGAAATTCAGTTTAAGGGAAACACACGCACGCACACACGCACGCACACACACGCACGTCTGACTTCTTGCTTCGTGCTTGAGAAACATTTCGGTGGAAGCGAGAAGCTCATCGTCATGTTCTGAGGTTATTTTTTTTTAAAACTCGGTCACGACATGGACTTTGTTTTCTCTGTAAAGAGCTGTGAGGGCGAGAGGGTGCTGACGAGAAGAAAAGGAAACTTCTGTCTCAAAGAACAGGAAAAAAGCCGTGAAAGAGTACACTTGCGATAAATCATTTTAGTGCATTTTAATCGCTTCTCAACGATATCACACAGCTGCCACGAAACGCCAAAAGAGCAGTCGGCTTCTGCACAGTATAACGACAGACGAGCAAAGCAGCCTACGATGTCCAGAATGTCTTTGTGTAACAACAGTCACAGTAACAACATTCACATTAACACTCACACTCACATTAACACTCACATTAACACTCACACTCACATTAACACTCACATTAACACTCACATTAACACTCACATTAACACTCACACTCACATTAACACTCACATTCACACTCACATTAACGCTCACATTTACATTAACACTCACATTCACACTCACATTTACATTCACATTTACATTAACACTCACATTCACACTCACACTCACTGGAGCTAAGAGGCCCAAACCCTGAAAAACCTTCCCAGACCATTATCCCTCGTCCACCACACTTTACTCTCAGCAATAAAATTTATTATTAAATAAAATTTTTAAATAAAAATATAGACCCGTTATATTTCATTCACAATTATTAAATTAAGATTTCAGGATTTTTAATGAGAATTAAGATTTCTCATCATGACGTAAGTCTCATACGGTTCCGGCTATTCTTAATTAAAAATAGATTTTAATAATTAAATTAGAGATATAACCTGTGTATTAAAGAATTTATTTAAATCCCAGATGAGTAGAAACGACATGGAGAGATTCAAAATATCAAGGCAAACTTTATTTATAGAGCACATTTAACACAACAGAAGTTGACAATGACAACAAAGACAACAATAACAGCACATTTAAACGAATCAAAAGCTAACGAATAAAAATAAGTCTTAAGAGTCATTTTAAAAAGACTCAGTGCTGGAGGTGCAGCAACAGAGAAAACCCGATCTCTCTGAGATTCACAAACGTACAACACGATGAGGAAAAAGACATTTTTCCTGAAAAAAAAAAAAAGAAAAAGAGAAAGGAAAAATAAAAACCACCTGACCTGGAGCTTAGAGGAGAGCTGGGATTATAAAAGAGCGGAAATGTTCCCCGGACTCACCGCAGGACAAAAAGATGGAAATGCTGAGTGAGTTTTATTCGTGTAGGATTTGTTCAATTGATCTTGTTCCTGTTTTTAGATGGAGCTTCTGGATAAGTTCCCTGTGGAAGGAGGACAGAAGGATCCAAAACGCAGAATTATTCCCTTTCTGCCAGGTACGTTTGATTTGATTCAATTTATTTATAATTCGTGAATGGGATTTCAGGATTCCGTTCTTCGTACGTAAGAATTGCTATGATGAATCTTTTGCGTTACTTGGGACCTCCTCTTGTCTGTGATTGGCCAAAATGTCACATGGTTGCTTGCATCACCGCACGGATCGGCAGATTGATTTCCAGATTTCCTGTCGGAGCTGCTGATGGGAATTCCAGCTCTTTTTTTAGTGAATCATATCATTTGACTCGACTTGCTGATGAAAGTCGACTCTTTCAGCTCCCAGATGACTCACTGTCATTTTTTTTCCTAAACTGGACAAAATTTGCGATCTTTTGTCCGTTCGTTGTGCTTCTTTGCCTGATTATGGCTGATACTGAAGTTTCAAACACACGTGTCACCATTTCACACTCATGAACAGGCTAAAAGAGCGAATTCTCTCACAAACGACACACCGTTCCATCAGACACATACTTCGTTTTTAATAAGATGTTTTATTCAGAGAGGTGTGAACATGAATGGTTTTTTTTTATTTTTTAGTTTCATTTGAGCCGTCAGATCTTTCAGATTATCAGGCTGCATCTAAACATAACTACTATTTCTGTAATAAAATGAAAGTACTATTAGAAAAAAAAAAACATTTCCAGAAAGTATTAGGTCACGTCCTTATTTCACTTCCTTTCACCAAATTTCTGGACGTCTTTATTTATCATTTCAGGAAGCAGATCGATGCCACTTCCTTCCTACAGACTCATCACCACTCCGTCGCGTCATAATCTGAAATAAATCCTTCTGTAAAATGATTCTCGAGCGGGGAACGTCACCGATTTCATATCATTTGTAGGAATCGTGTTTATTATTATTATTATTATTGTTATTATTATTATTATTATTTCTAAAGCATCATCTTAGTATTAATATGGCGCTACAGCTCACTGAGTCTCAGTGTGAACACACTACATGTACAGCACAACAGACTGAGAAGTGCGTGTGCGTGCGTGTGCGTGCATGTGTGTGTGTGCGTGCGTGCGTGGACATCTGGAAGTGGTTTGAAGAGCACGCACACACACACACACACACACACGCGTGCACACACACACAGGGTCACTGCTGTTGGCTGTGTTTATTTATCAGACTTTAGTGTTTGGAAAGAAAAACTGATCTCCTGCAGTTACTCTCTCTCTCTCTCTCTGTCTCTCCCTCTATCTCCGTCTCTCTCTCTCTATCTCTCTCTCTCCCTCTCTCTCTATCTCTGTCTCTCTCTCTCTCTCTCTCTCTCTCTCTCTGTCTCTCCCGCTGTCTCTCCCTCTGTCTCTGTCCGTCTCTCTCTCACTCCCTCTCTCTCTCTCTCTCTCTCTCTCTCTCTGTCTCTCCCTCTGTCTCTGTCCGTCTCTCTCTCACTCCCTCCCTCTCTCTCTCTCTCTCTCTCTGTCTCTCCCTCTGTCTCTCTGTCTCTCTCCCTCTGTCTCTCTCCCTCCGTCTCTCTCTCTCACTCTCTCTCCCTCTCCCTCTGTCTCTCTCCCTCTCTCTCTCTGTCTCTCTCTCTCCCTCTCTCTCTCTGTCTCTCTCTCTCCCCCTCTCTCTGTATTCTCTAGAACAGCAGCTCTGACAGTAGCGCAGGTTTATATTAATGCACTAGTTCTAATATGTTATCGTTTCTATAGTAACGGCTCGTTCACCAGGACGTGTACAGCGGACGCGCCACTAATAATAAACAGATTTTTAAAAATTCATTGATACAGTTTTTTACAGGTTTTCTTAAAGTTTGTTTAACATTTATGGAAGGAGTCTCCAGTGTCAGCGCTTTGTAACAGTCAGAGGTGAAGCTGTAACTGTAAGTTTTGCGACGTCTTCAGGACGGAGGAGTTTACGCTTCTTCTGCAGTTTCTCACTTTTTCTGTGTTTTTGTCTGATTAACTTCAGGACAGAGAATAAATAGCGGCTGGTGAGGGAACGACTGTTTATAGCTGCTGTAACGTAAGCGATAACAGGAACTCGCTTAAATTAACGTTAAATGAAACTATAGATGGATAAAATGATGGATGTATTTCGTGAAGTTCTTTAATAAATAAAGGATTGTAATTGTAGTGTAAGAGGAATAAAAACACATGGGGATGTTCTTTTATAGGAAAATAATCAACTTCAGGGTGGTAAGAGTTACACACACACACACACACACACACACACACACACAGTGTTTATTAGAGTAAACGGAGAGTCCAGCTCCAGACCCCGGGTCAGCTCTGTGATGGTGGGATGTGGAATTTCCCCTCCGGCTGGTTTTCGGTTAAAGCCCCTGACTCAGGATGTGCAGTGAAGGATTATGGGAGTAAACACTGGAGAAGTGACCACACTGGAGAAGTGACCACACTGCTGACGCGCACTAACGCTCAGAGGAACAGAGTCGAGTGTAAACAGCCTTAAAGCCACTTCACAGGTTTCCTCCGTTTACTCCGAGGGGCTTCACCCCCAAAACCCCCGTCTCATGGTTTTCTCCTTTATTTCTCTACTTTCCTTTTCTTTATATTCCTCTCAGTGCACTTCCTGTTTCTTTCCTTATTTCTTCATCTTTCTCTTTTCACTGTATTCCTCTGTTTTCTGATCAGATTTTGAAATTGATCCAAACGGGGTGAAGGTCACAGCAACGTCAAGTTTTGAGGGTATTTCAGGCACACGGATTAGTAACGAGGAGGCGGAGGCGTCTCCGTCCACACCTCTGGCGTTGAGTTCTGCTTTTTTTTTAATGTTTCTCAGAAAGGTTCAGAGGGCTTTTGGTTGCGGGGTTTTTAAGTTTAATGTGGGCGAGAGAGCGAGAGAGCGAGCAGAGGTGGAGCTCACAGGACAAAGACCACGAACATCAACATCATTAACATCATTAACATCATTAACAACATTAACATCATCAACATGAACGAGAACATGAGCATGAAGATTAACATCATTAACATTGTCATTAACACGAACACACGTTGCTGTGTGAGGTATCTACAGTGTTAATTCCTTCATCCTTAGTAACTGCCTGGTCAGAGTCGTGCTGGTTTAACTCCAGCTGCTCGTTTATTTTCATTTCATTTCGTTAGAGAAGATCTCATGCAGGTACAAACTGAAATAATAACGGCGTGAGCGAGATGTAAAAGCGAGCGTCTCTAGTTCAGCTCGGAGTAGAGAGTCAGGGCTCGTATTTCATTTTTAATCAGTTTAAATCCGTATTGTGTATTCCTCTTAATTTTCCTCTTTTTTTTCTCTTTTTATTTCCCACTCTTTCTGCTCTACTGTTGTTCTTTCTCTTTTTTTTATTTTTCATCCTTGACATTTTCTCACTGCAGTTCTCTTTATCTTCTTGCTACATGTTCATTTTCTCACTTTATTAACTTTTTTTCCTGCAACATTTCTCTTTTTTTCTCTCCCTCACTTTGTTCTCGGGCTGCTGAGAAATTGGAGCGTTTCTCCCGCTGTGTCTGTCTCTGGAACAAAAACAGCCCTTGTCTATGTTTTCGTATGAAACACTACAAATAACTCGCATTCCTTTCTTTCTCCGGGAAAAAGAGGGGGAAGAATTAGAATGTGAGGAGACGGAGTCGAGTACGAGCGGGAAACGTTCGGGGAAAAATGCCAAAAATTCGATATATTATTTTATACTAATAATTAAGTCTGTATTTTTATTTTTATTAACAATATTTCCGTAATATTTTTTGATCATCTATAACTAATATTTCATTGGTTATGTAAGTAATAAATCAGTGTGTGTGGTGCTGTTCTAGGAAATTAATCGACGACAGGGTGGAGTGATGAAGTCACTGTAACCACACCGAAGTTGATTATTTTCCGGAAACAGCACGTCCCCGAGTGGTTTTATTCACTGAGCAATAAAAAGTTATAAAATCACATGAATTTTTATTTTAAATAAATCTGATATTTATTATAGCCGTTTGCTGCATTCTATTTTACGGATATTTAATTACTGTAGTCAGACATTTTAGTTATATATTAATAATAAACACTTAATTATTTAATTATTATTATTTTTGAATTTAGCAATAAAAGTATTATTATTATTATTATTATTATTATCTCCTACTTTAATTTTTTTCATCCTAATTTTAATAGGACAGGCCACGCCCTAATTTTCCAGGTGTCACATATTCCAGGTAATTGATTAGCCAATCATTATGCTGGAAAAAGAAAGTAAAGAATTAATTCAACAATACAAACAACAAAATATGCAAAATTAAAGAAAATGTTTCAGTGAGGTACAAAAAAGAAGAAAACACAGAATGGGGTTTTATTTATTTATTTATTTAACTTTTTTTCCTTTGGTGTGTTTATTA
>CM075017.1:23894728-23914728 GCA_037576675.1 Pangasius sanitwongsei | reverse complement strand
TTCTACACACGATACGTCACGATATTTACCCTGAACAAGCATCGAAGTTATGGGGGGAAAATCAGGATCTTATAAATTAATCAAATTAAAAAAATAAATAATCAGAATCTTAATAATCAGATAAAAAAAAAATCAGAATCTTAAAAAAAAAAAAAAAAATCCAAATGTTAAAAAAATCAGAATCTTGATTATATAAAGTTAAAAAAAAAAATCCAAATTTTGAAAATAAAAATTCCAGATATTGGGAAAAAAAAAAATCAGAAAAATGCAAACTTTAAAGAAATAAAACTAAATCTTGGAAATAAAATTCAAATCTTGAGGGAGAATAAAAAAAATAAAAATAAATCCTAATATTGGGGGAAAAAAAAGAATTTGGGGGAAAAAACCCTTTTTTATATATAAATAAATATAAACTTTAAGGAAATAAATTTAAATCTTGAAAAAAATCAAAATCTTTGACGATGGAAAATGCAAATATTGGAAAAATTGCAAATTTATGGGTGAAAAAATGCAGCTCTTTACCAAAAAAAAAAAAAAAAAATGTAAATCTAAGGAACGTGTGAGATGAGCGCAGCGCCCCTTCAGGCCGAGTCGCGTAACTGCAACCACGACAAATCAAATCAGAAACAGTGAAAATAATAATAAACTGTTTACATTATTTACATTCACTTTTAATATTAAGAATTCACTTCTTAATTCAGTTTTACTCAGATTATTATTATTATTATTATTATTATTATTATTATTATAAAACCGAGTCAGATTAGGAAATGGATTCCGAAAAAACAAGCAGCTGACTGGAATAATTGTGTCCTTTATTTAAAAAATAAATAAAATAAAATGTGCTGATTTAATCAAATATTATTTGTGTGTGAGATTATCGGTGTGATTTAATGTTTGAGAGTGAGAGCACGCTGAACTGTAAAATATAAAATATATCAAACGTAATGATATAAAATGTATATGTATTAATATAAATATAAAATGTACAGAAATGTGAACTGTTTTCTGTCACAAATCCACACGAAATTGGTTTGATTTTAATTTAATGCCCTGTGATGTCACTCAGACACATTACAACAACAACAACAACAACAACAACAACAACAATAACAACAGATCAGTGCAGTGATTTTGTTGTTCTGTTCAGATGCTAATTTCACTCGTTGTCAGTGTAAATATCGTGAGCGTGTGTCGGAGTCGTGTGATATTTTCACTCGGTTAAATTCGAGTGTGTTCAGAGGAGTGTGTGAGCGATACACACCGGAGGAATAACGGAGATTATTATAAAAATAACTAAATACTAAACTCATTTATCTTGTTTGAGGTTTAAGGATATTTTTTGGGGCTTTGTGTAAATCTGGGATTTTAATGTTCTGGGTTGTCACGTGATCCTGACGGTGATCTGCTCGTGTCGTAACGTTGGTGTTTTTGGTGTTGGTTTCTTTCCTTCTGTCTCTTTTTTCATCTCTTTTCACTAAACAGCTTCTTTTTTTCACGTCTAACAGCGACGTCTCTCTCGCTCGCTGCAGCTTCTCTCCGCTCGGCTCGTCAGCGTCCGAGAGAAACTCGCCCGTGTTTGCGTTAATCTCTGCGTTAATCTCAGCAGGAGACTCGAGCGCCGCCGACCCGCTGCTCCTGGATCAGTACGTCGCCGTCACCGACTACGAGAAGCAGGAGAGCTCCGAGATCAGCCTCCGAGTCGGCCAGGTGGTGGAGGTCATCGAGAAGAACGAGTCAGGTGATGAAAAGCTCGACGTTATAGACACACACACACACACACACACACACACACGCACACACGCACACGTGGTGTTTAGTCAGTGGATAGAAAAATCCAAATCTCGGAAATGAATTCAAAGACTTAGAAAAAAATTCCAAATAAAAAAAATCAAATATTGAAAAAAAATAAATAAATCTTGAGGAGAAAATCCAAAATTTGGGGGAAAAAAAACATCTTGATTTTAAAAAATTGAATTTCTGAAAAAAAATCCAAATCTTGATTTAATAAATAAATAAATAAATCCAAATTCTTATTTTAATAAAATAAAAAAAAAAATAAAAAATTTGAACAAAGATTTTGGGAAGGTTGTATGTGTATGTGCTGTAACGTGTGTGTGTGTGTGTGTGCGTGTGTGTGTGTGTGTGTGTTGCAGGTTGGTGGTTTGTGAGTTCGGAGGATGCTCAGGGTTGGGTTCCTGCCACCTGCCTGGAGGCTCAGGACGATCCTGATGATTTCACTCTGCCTGCAGAAGAAGGTACTGAGAGTGTGTGTGTACGCGAGAGTGTGTATGTGCGCGAGAGTGTGTGTGTGTGTGTGCGCAAGAGAGAGAGTGTGTGTGTGTGTGTGTGCGTGCGCAAGAGTGTGTGTGTGTGTGCGAGAGAGAGTGCGTGTGTGCGCGAGAGTGTGTGTGTGTGTGAGAGAGAGAGTGCGTGTGTGCGCGTGCGTGTGTGTGTGTGCGTGCGCGAGAGAGTGTGTATGTGCGCGTGCGTGTGTGTGTGTGCGCGAGAGAGTGTGTGTGTGTGTGCGCGTGCGTGTGATGCTGTTCCTCTTCACCTCCTCTACATTTTAAAGTTAACTCTATAGAGGATGTCAGTGAGGGCGATTGCTGTAAACTGTCTTAAAGAAAATCCTGATTAAATTATAATCATTAGAAATGTACATTTCCATTAGAAATAGCAGTTTGACGATACGATACATTTTTATCGCAATACTTCGGCATTTCTGCGATACTCGATATGACACGAATCACGACGTGCAGGTTTACAGACAAACTGCCAGCAAATCATTTCTTCATTTAAAGAAAAAAAAAGACATTTCCTGATAACTTTATTTAACAAAAAACTGCTTTTTTTATTCTACACACAAAAACGGAAAAGTCGATCGAATAAATAATTCTGTACAGAAATTTTAACATCTAATCAAATCTTCGTCCAGTTTGTGTTAAAATTGTTCTAAAAATAAAAACGATACCTGCGACATTTCAGAAAAGCGTACAGTGACATCATTTATCACAATAACGATATTACATCATACATGCTAATCTGTATTACGAAAATAAAATCTGCTTTTAAAATATAATAAATAAATCAATCAATCAATCAATAAATCTGCGTTATGGTGGAAGTTTTAACGCTAAAACAATGTAAATATGATTTTATTTCTAACGACACGACTGTAGCGACTGTAGTTTTTATTCGGTGTGACATCACAGCTTCATGAAAAACGAAACTTTACCGGTTGTTGATTCTCGTGTGTGTGTGTGTGTGTGTGTGTGTGTGTGTGTGTGTTTCCCCCGCTGCTGGAGTGTGCCGGAGGTTCTGGTCACTGCCGAGACTCGGGGGTCGCCGCCGCACTTTAGGCGATCTGTTCGGCCTGAGTTTCAGGCAAGGTGGAGAGAAAATCCGTCTCTTCTTCTCCTCTCCTCCCTCATCGTTGTTGTTGTTGTTGTTTTTTATTTTATTTTATTTTTCTCCCCTCGTTCCGGCAGCATGATGCATGACGTAAATCAGCGTGACGTGTTTTTTTTATTTTTATATATATATATTTTTAATCACTCCGGTCCACTGGATGCTGCATGATTTCTCCACTAAGTTCAGTTTTCCTCTCAGTTTGTATAAAAAATATTTACAGTAAATTACTGAGTGACGATTAATTTCCTGTAACAGCAGCACGTCCCTGAGTGTTTTTTTTCCCTCTTACACCACAACAATTTATCAATGATTACAGTTTTTTTTATTTGTTAAAAAAGCGATACTTTTTATCCTTTTATAAATGCATTTAATGTTCATGAAGAAATTGTCACTTACGTTATAGCAGCTATAAACATTCGTTCCCTCACCAGCCCCTCCCCCTCTCTCTCTCTGTCTCTCTCTCTCTTTTACTCCCTCTGTCTCTCTCTTTTACTCTCTCTCTCACTCTCTCACACTCTCTCTCTTTTACTCCCTCTCTTACTCTCTCTCTCAATGTCGGAAAACTTAAAGTTACAGCGTCACCTCTGACTGATACGAAGCGCTGACACTGGAGACTCCTTCCATAAATGTTACATAAACGTCTCCTTACAGAATCGATTATACGGAGCGTCCGCTGTACACGTCCCTGTGAATGAGCTGTTGCTATAGAAACGATAACGTGGTCAGAATGAGTGCATTAATATAAACCTGCGCTACTGTCAGAGCTGCTGTTATAGAGAATTAATCAACACCTTCTGACCAATCAGAGCGCAGGATTCAGCAGCAGCGCTGTGGTATAGATGCAGATTTAATAATAATAATAATAATAATAATAATAATAATAATAATAAGGCCCTAAAGCTACTTTGGACATCATGGAGATGTTTCAGATGTAAACACGAGTACCTGCTGCCATGAGCATATACTTATTTGTTTGTTTGTTTGTTTGTCACATGACACTCCGAACAGAATTCTGTGTTTTTATAAAGAGCAGAAATAAGAAAAGTGTTTTGTTGCTGTAAAATTAGGGGGAAAAATATTAAGAGCAGAAGGAACACTCGCCCTGAAAGAGCTTTTTTTTTTCCCAGAAGAGAAGTACGCGGTGATTTATCCGTATTCGGCTCGCGATCAGGATGAAATCGATCTGGAGAAGGGGATGACGGTGGAGGTGATGGAGAAAAATCTGGAAGGCTGGTGGAAGATCAGGTAAAAAAATAATAAATAAATAGATGTTTCTATTTTTTTTTAATTAATTTATAGTTTGTTAAAGCTTCAGAAAAACTTATAGTTTCTTCAGGAAAATAAGTGAGACTTTTAATTACGTAGAAATCAGCACTAAATCTAAATTTATAGCTGATTTGAAATGTTTAAAAATGATATACATTAATTTAACATTTTTAAAAAAAGTATTTAACTGCTTTATTCGAATGTGTGCATCATTTTAATGACTTTAAGAATATTTTCTTCTGAGTGTAATGTTGTGTGTAAGTAAACCTCCAGGTGAAAATTATTAAAGATTTAATATTTAAATTAAAATAATTAAATATTAAAAGTATTGTGTTGTATGTTTGAAATAGATAATAATTATTAAATGTATTACCTAAGAGTGTTGATAATTGTGTTTCTCCCTGCGTCTGCGCGTCTGCAGGTATCAGGGGAAAGAAGGCTGGGCTCCGGCGTCGTATCTGAAAAAATCTGACGTCTCGAGCCAAAAAATGTCGTCGCACTCGAGCGCTAACGATTTAGACGGCGCGTGTAAACAACAAAGCAGCAACAAGGAGAATAAAGAGAACCAGAGAGAGAGATTCAGTCCGTTTAACGACAACAAGAAAAGTACGTTCACTTCATCAAAGAAACTACTTATATATCTGTCTCTTTTGTTTGTTTGTTTGTTTACAAAAATATATCTGTCTGATAAACAACACACACTGTTTTGTTTCGTCTTTTTCCCCCGAATCAGTTTTTTTTCTTTCATAGCATGGTGTTAAAATAAATAAATATCTTAATTAAGTTAAATATATAATTTATTTCTTTTTTTATTTCTATATTTAAAGCCTTTTTCACACTAAACATCACTTTACCGAGGAATAAAAGTCTTCTACTGTGATGTTAAACATTTTTTCAGATCAAAAACATTTTTAGATCTTTTTGACTATTATACTATTTATTTTATAGAATTTTTTTTAGTAGTTTTGATGAGTAAAATTACATTAAATATCAAGTTGGAAAATTATTATATATAGTTATTTTATTTTAAAACTATTTATTTAATATCTGCTTTTATCTTTTAGATTATTAATATTTTTTATCATAGCTGAGCTGCATTTGTAATGTTTGTACAAAAGTGGAATCATATTATTAATTAACAATAATAATAATAATAGTGTTATTTTTATAATCTTGCAGAAGCAGACGTGCGTCAGAGACCGCCACCACGCCGAGATCTTTCAATAGTAAGAAATCTCGAGATTTTCTTTATTACATTTTTATATTTATAACTCGTATAATCAAAATGTAAAAAAATAAAATAAAATAAAAGCACTGATTTCTTTTCTTGTGATGGAGTCAGAGATCTGATTAGTGGAAAAGTCGTAAATCTCGCACGTTTAAATCGCAGTTTCCGCTAACAGAGTTTTCGGACCGCGTTTTCTTTGCGTCCGTACGTTTCCTGCTTGTTCTTTAGCCCCGTGGGACGAACCTGCCGAAGCCGCCGGTGCCCCCGCAGGTGGAGGAGGAGTACTACACCATCGCTGACTTTCAGACCACCATCCCTGATGGAATCAGCTTCCAGGCCGGAGTTAAAGTCGAGGTGAGATGGAAAGAAAAAAATCAGGAACTCAGTTTCTATTTTTTTTTTTTTTTTATAAATACATGTATTTACCAAACTCCTCGTCCACTATTAATTAATTAATTAATTAACTCACTAGTTCATTACGGAGAAAGAAGCAGAGAGAAAGTGACAGAACGAGAAATAAATATTCTACTTGTTTCAGTCAATTTAACTAATTAATTAAATACAAAAAGAAAGAATAAAAATGTTTTCAATCTTTCTAATTATCATTCTTTTGCTTTTCTCACTTTTCTTTTTCCTTTTCTATTTATTTGTTTTCCTTTTCACTGTCTCCTTCCTCTTTTTTTCCTCCTCTCTTTCTCTCTCTCTTTCTGAAATTAGTAGTAAAGTGAAACGACAGGATGCGGACTGAGGCGTCTGAGCCGAGAGTCGCGTCCTAATCAGTCCTCGTCCTTTAATCTTCACTGTTTCTCATTTAACGTTTCATTATACGTTTATCCTGGTTTTCTTTGTTGTGTTCTCGCTTTTCCAGGTCATTGAGAAGAACTCGAGTGGCTGGTGGTACATTCAGATCGACGATAAAGAAGGTTGGGCTCCTGTCACCTTCTTGGATAAATACAAGAAGACCAGCAGTACTTCCAGGCCCAATTTTTTAGCCCCTCTGCCTGGAGAAATGGCTCAGCTGAAGCTGGAGGACGCTTCCGTTAGCAATCCTGGCGCAGAAGATACCTGGTCCAAACCTCTCCCGGACGAGCCGTCTTCCACTGCCGACTTCGCCACTCGTCCCAAACTGAGAGACTGGAAGTCCAACGCCGCGAAGAACAACTTGCCTTTCTCCGGTCCGCTGCCTCCGGCTCCTTCTTTGCCTCCCGCTGAGGAAAAACCAGCCCTTCCACCCAGGAGAGAGTCCATCAACAAGAGCCTGGAGTTAGAGGAGAAGCTTAAATCTGACGTTTCCAAACCACTTCCTCCCAAACCTCCGACTCCTGGTGTCATCGTGCCCCTGGTTTCTCCCAAACCGGCTCCGTTCAAATCAGAAAAGCCTCCGGAACCAAAGAAGGACGAGAAGAACAAGCCCCTGCTCTTGAGGAATGAGATGGGGTTGGAATGCGGCCACAAGATTTCCGCCAAGGAAGTGAAGAAGTTCAACCTGAAGCCGGTGCCCAAGCAGCCGCCGAAGCCCAAATCCGAAAGCCAAGAAGAGAAAGCGGAATCCGTCAGTCCCTCGCCTTTCCTGAAACCGAAACCGGTTGTTAGACCGAAACCTCCGCCGGCCGCTAAACCAGAACCGCCGAGCAAGAGCGAGCTCGATATCACGAACCTGAGGAGCAAGTTACGTCCGTCTAAACTTCCCGATGCAGACACCAGCCAGCAGAACGGCACTTCCTCCAACAACGGCGAACCAAAATGTCCGCCCAAACAGCAAAACGGCCACGATTCTGTAGAAATCCCTAAACCGCAAACGCCTGGTCCTAGAGAACCGCCTCAGAGGCCCAGCTCTGCTCCGAGACGACCTCCACCACCCAAGAAAACTTCAGAGCCAGAAACCAAACCAAGTCCCACAGAGATCAAAGCTCCTCTGAAGGACGTTCAGGAGAACAAGCCTGCCCACGCTTCTCAAACCCGACCGCCGCCTCCGAAACCGAAAGCCGCCGCACCTCCGGCTTCCAAAGACAAAGAGAAGGACGAATCTCCAAAGGGGAAAGTTCCGGTGCCTCCGAAACCGCTGGTGAAAGCCGATAAACCGCAGCCGCCGAGAGACAAACTTCCTCCTCTGATCAAAGATCCGGCTAAGGAAGAGCTTTTCTTAGCCGTAGCGGACTTTGAAGGAGACGATCAAACTCCGGGGTTTAAAGAAGGCGCCGTCTTCGAGGTGCTCGAGAGGAACAGCACGGGTTGGTGGTTTTGCAAAAATGTAAGCGATGGTTTAATGTCCGAGGGCTGGATCCCTTCCAATTACTTAACCAAGAAACACTAGGTACCTTTCAGATAGCGCCCTTTTTTTCTTTTTGTTTTTTTTTCCCCCACAATATCTATTTAATTAGTCCGTGTTATTTATGGGTTCCTTTACGATCAAAGTCTCGTTACATTCCATTCTTTTGCGAGTTCGAACATTGTTCGCGTGCGTCGTGTTTTTACTGTCCCTTTTTTCAGGGACGTTGGGTGGAATTTTTTTTTTTTTGTTGATGAGACACTTCTTTGGGAGAAAGTAACAAGCGTGTCACTCTGCTAAACCCGCATTATTTTTTTTTTCTATGCATGCTAACCAAACTCGTACTATTTTTATATTTATATTTATCTATAACGCTATAACAGACTAGCAATATACGTATAAATGACTTCTTGCAGCCTTCTTGCTATCTATCGTGCCTCGATATAATATTATTATTATTATTATTATTATTATTATTATTAACAATATTAAAAGCCAAGTTCTCCGAGCTTCTATACGTTAGCAAAGACGTCTCTGTGAAAGGCGAGTACAGTGTAGTGATCGTACAGAAGCGTGGATTATAAACCTAGTCAGCCATTAAAGTTCATTTTTCGCAGGGAGAAATTAGCCTCGCGCTTCCATGTGCTACTACGTGCTACTACGACAACGCAAAAAACCTTTATAACAGTGTTTGAAAGCCTAAACAGCGTTTTTATACTTTTTTTTTTTTTGCGTATTTACCCATTTTCAATCCACGTCCAGGTGATTTTTGCTGCGATGCTTCAACTTGCACTTTTTAATAGGGATGCATCGATAACGATAACGGAGGAGTTCAACGCTAGAAAAAGGACCGATATAAACACAGCGAAATAAACTCTTCCCTAAAGTCCCCGATGGAGTAATTATTCATTTCAATATCGGTACCAGCGAGTACCGATAAACACGTATTCGTACGCTGTAGGCGGGGGGAAAAAAAAAAAAAAAAAAAAAGTTAGCGATGCATCCCTAATTTTTTAACTTTAAGAGGTGAAGTTCACAGATTTCATTACTGTGGCACTGAGAACAGAACGACGTGAAACAGAAAACTCAAGAAAAAAACAATTTCTTAGTCCAATCATGAGCCGTTTTTTTTTTCCGCTGAAAGAAAAAAAAAAAGATCTAAAAGAGAAGGATTTTGATGAAACGTCGTCAGTTCTGTTCAGCAGTGTCGCAATACTGACAATGGTGCTTACATTCAGTATTTTACGATCATTTTTAGTGTTTAACGTGTTTAACGTGCGCATGCTTGACTGGTTTCAAGTATACTTTTTAGTGATTAACACTACATTTGTTTTTATTTTTCTTTTTGTAGTTCTTGTTACGTTGCTTTAAAGTGTCGACTTTTTTTGTGCTTGGTTTGCGTTTATCACACGAGAAGGGCGGCGTTTAAAAAGTCTGACGACGCTCAGAGTCACGCCTTCACAAAATTCACAGTATAAAATAATAGTATTAACGGTTTCTGATTTTTTGTTTTTTGTTTTGTTTTAACACTAATATTTTCCCAAAGTATATATACACGGTCTCGTAGGACATTTTAATTGTTGTTCTTTTTTTTTTTTAAATAATTTTGTACAACAACAGAAACATGAAAATTGTGGCGGAAATCTCCAAACCGTAACCAGATGTAAGTGAACGTGAGTAAAATGTTTTAACGGCAGTCGCCGCTTTAACGAAAAAGCCTGGTATGTTAATGTGAGTTGCCAGTTTATCAGGAACACCCCTCTAAACGTACACAAATGGTACATTCCAACAGCATTAAATCAAGAAGACCGACGTTTCGGGCATCACTTAGTGAAACTTCAAAATAAAATAAATAAAAAATTTAGAGATGAGACGATTGAAACAACCGAACTTAGTGACGTGATCATTAGATTTGGATTTCTCATGTGGATTTGTTTTTTTTTTAAAAAAAATTATGCCAAAGCAACAACAACAAAAAACAAAATCGTGCATTTGTGGAAATCGCAAAAAAAAGAAGAAAAAAAAATCGGACCATGAAACGGGTCGGGAATCTCTACTGATCTAATCATTTCATTTCAGTCCTGTAAGCATATCGATTTCATTCCTGCAGCTTGGTTTGATTTTTTTTTTTTGTTCTCACTGCTTTGGGGAAAAAAAAAAAAAAAAAAAAGTAAAACTAATAATGTACTTTCATTACACGGGGGAAAAAAGTGCCAGAAAAGGTTTGCTATAGAGCGATGCCATAGAAGAACTATTTTTGGTTCCTTTTAAAAAATTTTGTTTTCACCACAAAAAAAAAAAAAAAAAAAAAAAGTTTTCTCCTTTTTTCTTCTCTGTTGCACGAACATCATAAGCTAAATAAGCTTCTTTAGAAATCCAATAAAAATAATTCTTAAATGGCAGAATCTTTTCCAGCACTTTAGTTTTTAAGCGTGTGAGAAAGTCTTCTGATTAATATTCAAATATATTTTAATACCGTAAATAGATTTCAAAATTCGACCCAAAATAAAAACAGGATTAAACAGCCCTGGATTTTCAGCGTTTGTTTGTTACTGTTAGCATTTTCAATTTTTTAAAAAAAAAATTGATGCATGTAAGAAGCTTGTGTGAAGTTTTGTTCGCATTTAAGAATGAATTATTTTTCGTGTCTCGTGTCAGAACCAAGCGAAAGCATCTAAGCGGAATATCCGTCACGCAGAACATCTGGAAATGGCTATGACGGGTTATTAGACAGATGTGGCTAATAAACTGGCAACGCGGCGACACGTATGAAGACGTAATTTCGTAAGGAGTCGTGTTTTATAGTCCAGCGACCCGACGAGAGCTTTAACTGGTGGAAATATTGCAAGTGAGTGAGTTTTGAAAGAAAAAGGAAAACTTTCACGAGGTGATGAAAATCTGGGTGATTCTGCAGAATGCACACGTTTCTGTAACACGTACGCTACCTTTATTTTATTTTTTTTTCTTTCACGTCACGTGCAATTTCTTTTGTTTCTAATAAAACCTAAATAAACATTTCAGACCAAATCTGTTCAGTGTGTAAATTCTGTGTGAAGGAAAAGAGGGAATAAAGGGAATAAATAATAAAGTCGACTTTATTAGATTCCTGTACAGCGACGGTTCCTTATACACAGAGGAGCCGCTTACACCCTTTTGGTTACAAATAAAAATAGCAGTTTTAAAAAAAAAAAAAAATTCCCAAAACAGAAGAATAATAAGAAGAGGAAAGATCACAAACAGTGCAGTCAGATGGATCATGTTCACAAAATAAACTGATTTAAATTAACCTTTGGGTTTGCAGAGATAAATTAAGGCCTCTCTGTACCTGATTATTTTCTCCGCCATATAATAATAATAATAATAATAATAATAATAATAATAAAGGAATAATTGGTAGAGAATATTGCGTCAGGAAAAACGTATTGCACTTTAAAGGTAAGTGTCAGTGCTTAAAGAGTCAGTAAACAAATTAATAATAATAATAATAATAAACATTTTTTTATATTGCTGTTGGATAAAAACCTTCAAAGTTGAATTTTATTTCAATTAAAATTTTTTCTTTTAGAATTTTTTCCAATTATTGTTGATATAATGTGTGTTATAATGTTAGAGAATAATCGTGATGTAACGGCACACGGCTGAGCCCAAAAATAATTTTAGTAATGTAACATTTAAATAAAGTAAATTTAAATTTATTTAATAATTTTTTGGTAAACAACTCAATGCAGAATGAGAGAAACTTTTTCTTTTTTTTAAAGGTTTTTCCCCCAGACAGCAACAGTCCTCTTTATTACATTATACATATTTAATAATATTTATTGTTATTACATTTTGTTAATAATTTCTCGTGTTAATAATATTGTGTGGGTGGTTTGTCTTTATTTTATTCGGTTTATATCCAGTGTTGCGCTTTACAGTAATTCTGTGACACGTTTTGGTGCCGAAAACAAAAAACAGTAAGTAAATTCAAACCGCCAAAGAAAAAAAAAGTACCGATTTACCGTCACTTAAAACTAAAACATCTGAGAAACTAAACGTTTATACGACACACAAACAGGTGACACTGTTAGAACATAATATCTGCTTTTTATTTTTATATAATAGAATAATATTTAAAAGGGAATAGAATAGAAAAAAAAAAAAAGCTTTTAAGCTTTTTTTCTGTACATTTTATTTGGCAACACTAAATATTTTATGATTTGTTTGTTAGAAAAGAAATAGTTCGAAGATAAAGGCTGATAAATAATATCTCACTGACCAGAAATTATTATTAATAATAATAATAATAATAATAATAATAATAAATAAAGCCCTGATTACTGGCTTTGGTGTGAAAACACAGTTCAAGTGGGTTTATTAATGATTTTCGCTTTTAAATGTACTTTTTTTCACCCGTTCAAAAAAAAAAGATAACCTAAGATTTTTAAAAATATATAAGTATTTATATTTCTGATTTTATTTTAGGTTTTAAGACCCATCTGGGATGCATCATTTTTTATTCTATATTATTTAATAAAAAATAAAACAATTCAGGTTTTAATAATAATAATAATATGACGTGGGAAAAAAAGGCGAGCGTGTGCGAATCCTGTACGAGTAAATGATGTACCTGGACTAGTGGGCGTGGCTAAAGAGGAGCACAAGGCTCGTGACTGGCTGATCGCAGCCGGTGGGCGGAGTCCTAGGTGGTGGAGGAGTCTGAGTACGGCAGGAATTTGGTGTATCTGTTGGGAGAACTGGGGTTCACGCACTCCGAGTCCTCGCTCATCCGGAAGAAATTCTCCTGCTCGCGCTTCTTCTGGTTCAGCTCGTCCTCCAGAGCCTGACGACAACAACAACGATAGCGGTTTAATAAACAAAAAAACAAAAATGTAACAAGTTTGTCACTACATGAAATAACAACAACAATAAATATATCTGCAAGCAGCGATTAAGGGGGCCAAGCACTTTTTGTCCCCACCTCCTACCATGAAGGAAATATAATAATATAAAAATATACTATATTTCTTATAATATTTCTATGTAGATATAGAAATAATATAGAAATATATTGCTGACATGCTGCCTCTCTTTCACTGTATTCCAAGCTGCAACTGAACCCAAAGCTTGTTTGTTGACATCACGTCATGTTGCTAAACATAACGTGACAAGTCTGGTGTCGATACGTAAAAGCGTTGGTGGGAAATTCTCTCACTTCCTGTTTGGCGACTCTGCCGTCAAATGCGCATATGAAAAGTTTTGATCGGGTAAATTTTCAAAATGGCAGGAAATCCAATACGGTGGAAATGAACATCGTGGTGTTCGCTGAACTCGGCATAACCGAAAGAAAGGAAAGTAAACAGGTAGAATCTTGTTTCTACGATGATGCTTTGCCGAGTTATTAACGTAAACGTATGTCCACATTTGTCCTACTGGTGGCGCTAGAGTGCTTGAGTGGCGCAAACCAACGCAGTTGCGTAAGTAGCTCAGACGGTCATCTATCACTGTGCCAGATAAATTTAATAAAAAGCGTACAAGACGTTCTGTGAGCTGCTGTAGACGCCCATGTGGTGCTTGGCCCCCTAACAATAATAATAATAACAATAATAATAATAATAATAATAATAATAGGAACTTAACTGATTTCCATTGCCTTATTAAATTACCGTAGGTTTTAGATTTTCATTATATTTATATTTAAAGTATTTTAAAGCACATTTTTGCCTTGTTATTGCTAATTATTTACTGTTTAGTAACTAACTGAAAAATGACCTAAATATCTATACACTTTATAATTAAAAGGAAATATTATTATATTAATTACACGTTGACGGACACTGAGCAACCTACAGATCTGTACACTAGGAATAAATGAAAAAGTTATTTAGTGACGTCCAAATGCTTTCTTTCTCCTCGTGTCTCCTACTGGACCACTGCTGAGGATCTGTTCATGCTCCGTGTCGGAGGTTAAAGGTAACAGATGATGTAGCAGAGATTAAATCCAGAACCTTCTTGCGAGGCTGCAGCTGCGCTCTCCATTCCTTCAGCAGCTGGTTGTGATGTTCGTCCAGCGATTTCAGCCTCTGAGTCTCGTTTTCCACCAGCAGGTGACATTTCTCGTTCTGAAGAAAGAATTTTAACAGAGATTTTTAATTGTAAATATAAAACTGATAATGAGCTGCAAAAACACTGCGGCGACTCCAGCGTGAACGTTTCTGCTGTACGTTACTCGTCCCTGATGCTAACGGGTGAACATGCAGTAAAAAATGTGTTTAGGTGGAGCTTCTCTGATGACATCATCGTGTCATGTTGTTAGAATATTCAAGAGAAGAGTGGATAATAAAGTACATGAAACGTGTGTGTGTGTGTGTGTGTGTGTGTGTGTGTGTGTGTGTGTGTGTGTGAGAGAGAGAGAGAGAGAAGGACAGACAGAAAGTAAGACAGCGAGACAACAGACACAAAGAGAGAGACATAGAGAACATGCAAGAATGACAGAAAGTGTGTGTGAGTGAGAGAGAGAGAGAGTGTGTGTGAGATACAGAGAAAGAAACAGTCAGAGAAAGAGAGAGACACAATGGGAGGAAAAGACACACAGATAGAAAGAAAGTGAGAGACACAGGAAGACAATGTGTGTGTGTGTGAGAGAGAGAGAGAGAGAGAGACAGACAGAGTGAGAGAGATAGGCAGAGAGAGAGAGAGAGAGACAGACTAAGAGAAAGAGAGAGAGAGACAGGCAGAGAGAGACAGAGTGAGAGACAGACTAAGAGAAAGAGAGACAGGCAGAGAGAGAGACAGAGTGAGAGATAGGCAGAGAGAGAGAGAGAGAGACAGACTAAGAGAAAGAGAGAGAGAGACAGGCAGAGAGAGAGACAGAGTGAGAGAGATAGGCAGAGAGAGCGAGAGACAGACTAAGAGAAAGAGAGACAGGCAGAGAGAGAGACAGAGTGAGAGATAGGCAGAGAGAGAGAGAGAGACAGACTAAGAGAAAGAGAGAGAGAGACAGGCAGAGAGAGAGACAGAGTGAGAGATAGGCAGAGAGAGAGAGAGAGACAGACTAAGAGAGAGCGAGAGAGAGAGACAGGCAGAGAGAGAGACAGAGTGAGAGAGAGAGACAGAGAGAGAGTGAGATAGGCAGAGAGAGAGAGAGACAGATCGCTGTACACACCTGAAGTTGTTGGAGTTCTCGGAGGTTCCCGTCACACTGCCCGATCATTTCTCTCATCTGGTTTTCGTGTTTTTGTTGCTGGTGCAGCCGCTCCGCCTTCTGCCTCTTCTCCTCCTGCCTGGCAAACTACACACACACACACACACACACACACACACACACACTTACTTAGCCGTCAAAATTCTCGTCCAAAACATAAATAATCCAAGAACTAGATTTTGTTTGTGGTTGTTCTGATGGTATAAATGTGTAGGAGAAGCAGCAGTAAATGTAAAAATGGGGCGAATGGAGTGCGGAGGACTGAACAGCAGCGCGGAGACGTGACGCCGACCTGCTTGACCCTCTCGCGGTCTTCTGCGGCGCTGCCCGAGGAATTAATGCGCAGACTCTTCTTAAACATGGCCATGCGGGTTTTCCCTTCACTGCGCTGGATCTTCGGCAGTCTGTTCCTCTCCTGCTGCTGTCGCACTTTAAGCAGCTCGATCATACGCAGGTTATAACAGTTCATATGCTCTTGTTCCTACACACACACACACACACACACACATTTATAATGCTTCAGTTATCACCCTGAAGATGATTATTTTCCTGTTTCATTCCTCTTAAACACAGAAATCTGGTAACGATTCCAAGTTTATATTTATTAAAGAATGACCTGTCGTACTTTTTATCCATTTATAGTTACATTTAATGTTTATAATTACTTTATAGCAGCTATAAACAGTCGTTCCCTCACCAGCCTCTCTTTTTTTTTTTTCTCTCTCTCTCTCTTGAAATTAATAAGACAAAAAAACTCCCAAAAAGCCAGAAAACGCAAAGAAGCGTAAACTCCTCTGTCGTGGAGATGTCTGAAATCTTACAGCTTCACCTCTGACTGTTACGAAGCGCTGACACTGGAGACTCCTTCCATAAATGTTACATAAACATCTCCTTACTTTTAAGAAAACTTCGCCATATTTACAAATTTCCCTGTGAATGAGCGGTTACTATAGAAACGACAACGTATTAGAAACTAATTATAAATAAAGCTGTGATCTGCAGCTGCGCTACTGTCAGAGCTGCTGTTATAGAGAATTAATCAGCACCTTCTGACCAATCAGAGCGCAGGATTCAGCAGCAGCGCTGTGGATAAACTACTGTACGCTATCAGAGGGAGTAAAGCCGAGACCTTCTCGTGTTTCTTCAGCAGTTGGTGTCTCTGCAGGAAGTACTGTTCCTTCAGCTGCTGTTTGAGGAGCTGCCATCTCTCATGCAGGTTCTTCTCCTCCAGCTCCCAGATCGCTCCTTCCTTATCTAAACATCACACAACACACAACATCTGCACACCGCTGGAGCAGAAAAATGTTTCTGTTGCCATTAGATACGTCCGTCTGCTGTCTTCCTTTCTTTCTTTTATTTCTAGCGCTAACGTTTGTGTAGCAGCAGGTAAAATCTCACATTTCTTTTGTTGGTTTGTTATTTCTTTCCTTCGTTCAATTATTTATTTCACTTATTCTTTTCTGCTTCCTTACTCTTTCTCTCTTTTTCGTTCCTTCCATTCTTTCATTATTTCTTTTCTGCGTATTCACTATTTTCTTTCTCTCTCTTTCTTTCTCGCTTGCATATTCCTTTCTTTCCTTCCTTTCTCTCTCGCTTGCTTCTTTCCTTCCTTCTTTCTTTCTCTCTTACTTATGCCTTTCTTTCTTTCCTTTCTTTCTTGCTTGCTTATTCCTTTATTTCTTTCTTTCATCTCAGAAGCTTTTGTCATTTAACTTTTTTTCTTGCTTTCCTTGTTTTTAGGTCTCAGGTTTGTGTAGTAGCGTGTAAGTAAGTTTCTTTTTGTTGTTTGTTTAATTCGTTTTGTTATTCTTTCCTTTTTATTTCTCTTTCATGTCTTTTTTTTTCCCTATTTCTTTCTTTTGCTTATTTATTTTTGTCTATTTGTGTGTGTGTGTGTGCGTGTGTGTGTGTGTGTGAGAGACTGACCTCTGATCAGCTGCTGTTTCTTTTCGAGACATTTGCGCTCTGCATCTGCGATCTCCATCTTGTTCTGCGTGATGATGCTTTTTAAAGTCGAGTCCAGATAATTACTCTGATCTGCTCTGAACTGTTCCTCCTTTAACACACACACACACACACACACACACACACACCATACGGAGTGAGTGATGTTGAATTCTGGACTGTGATTGGTCAGAAGGTGCTGATTAATTCTCTATAACAGCCGCTAATTCATCACCTTTAATGAGTTATAAAGAATTCATTATAATTTACTGTAATATTTATTATACATAAATAAAACTGTTAATTAAAACTTTCATTATTTAATCGTTAATATAAAACATCACTCCAGTACTAATAAACAGACCTGATTACTCCTTTCATTCTTTACTTCTTTCTTTCTTATCTTGCTTATTCTTACTCTTTCATTATTTCTTTTGTCATTCCTTCCTTTCTTTCTTGTTCATTCTTTCCTTTCCTTTTCTTCTCTCCTCTTGCTTATTCATTTGTCTTTCATTTTTTATTTTCTTGCTTATTCTTTTTTTTCCTTGCTTGCATCTTGTACTCTTTCTCTTTCTCTCTCTCACCTCAGATGCTTTTGTCAGCTGGAATTCGTTCATGCGGATCTTTAAACTCTCCTTCCTCATGTTCCTGGGCATCTTCTCCACTTCATGTTTCACCTGGAACAAGATGGACACGTCAGAGCGTCACAGACACGTCAGAGCGTCACGGATACAGTAGAACATCATCACAGACACGTCAGAACGTCACAGACACGTCAGAGCGTCACGGATACAGTAGAACATCATCACAGACACGTCAGAACGTCACAGACACGTCAGAGCGTCACGGATACAGTAGAACATCATCACAGACACGTCAGAACGTCACAGACACAGTAGAACATCATCACAGACACGTCAGAACGTCACGGATACAGTAGAACATCATCACAGACACGTCAGAACGTCGCAAACACAGTAGAACATCATCACAGACACGTCAGAGCGTCACGGATACAGTAGAACATCATCACAGACACGTCAGAACGTCACAGACACGTCAGAACATCACAGACACGTCAGAACATCATCACAGAAACAGTAGAACATCATCACCGACACATCAGAACGTCACAGATACAGTAGCTCATCATCACCGACACGTCAGAACGTCACCACGTCACGGACACGTCAGAACGTCACAGATACAGTAGAACATCATCACCGATACGTCAGAACGTCGCCGGCAAGTTTAGGACTTCTCGGCTTCGGACTCGGAGTGGGTTCTAAGCGGACGTCGTGATCATGGTTCTGGTGTTCAGCTCGGCGTCTCACCTCCCTCTTGCGCTGTTTCATCTTTTCCTGGAACCGGTGCAGGTCTCGCTCCTGCTCCAGCCGGATTCGCCTCGTCTCCTCGCGCAGACGTACGGCGTGCTCCAGCTCCATCTTCTCTATCAGCTGCTTCTGCTGCTTCTCCAAGTTCTCCAGCTCCGTGTCGTAGTACTTCTTCTTCGCCTGCACACACACACACACACACACACACACACACACACACACACCACGATGTCCCAGATTAGACATTTCTGTACACACTGAAGTCTGATCAGTCTGATCTGATTACTGTATACATCTCTCTCCTGTTATTATTTTCTTTTTCCCTTCTTTATTCCCTTTCTTTTTAACTTTTCTTTTTTGCTTCACTCACTTTCCTTTTTAATTAAAAATTTCTTAATTTGTCACTTTCTCTCACTCTTCTTTGTTCATACGTCCCTTTTACTTTCTGTTCTTTCTTTCTTATCTTGTTCATTCCTTTCTTTCGTTCTTTCTTATCTTGTTCATTCCTTTCTTTCGTTCTTTCTTCCTTATCTTGATTATTGACTGCTTCTCTTTCTTTCTTTTCTCATTCTATTCTTTTTTGTTTCCGTTCTGTTCTACTTTTCTTCTCTTGCTTATTTACCTCTTTTCTTTCTTACTTTCTTTCTTTCCCTTATTCTATTCTTTTCTATCTTCTTCAATTCTATTCTTTATTATTTTACTCTGTTCTGTTCTGTTCTTTATTATTCATGCCATGTATAATATAAATAACATGAATGTAAATAAATATAAATATAAATATAAAGTTGTGTTGCTCTGTAAGTAACTCTGCGACAGATCGGACTCGATGTGTTACAGCATCGGATCGGATTTGTTCCGGTTTTCCCTCCGGTATCTGATCCAGTATGTTCTGTGGATGCTGAGCCGGTACTGGGACAGGATATCGGATCAGAACCGTCTCTACTGCGAGGTGTAAAACACTGCAGAAACACTCACACGTTTCACACACACAGTTTTTTTTTTGTGCGTGTGTCTCTCTGTGTCCAGCCACTTTATTAGGAACACCTGTACAACCTGCTCATTCATGCAATTGGTATATGTGTTCCTAATAAAGTGGCTGGAAGTGTATGTATCGTGTGTGTGTGTGTGTGTGTGTTCTCACGTTCATCTCCTGGTCGAAGCGTCTCTGCACGAGCTCTCTCTGAGTCTCCAGTTTGCCGTTGAGAGCAGACAGAGCGCGATGTTCCTCCTTCTGGATCAGTCGCAGCTCTCTCAGCTCCTGTCGCCTACACACACACACACACACACACACACACAGACACACACACAGAGACACACACACAGAGACACACACACAGAGACACACACACAGAGACACACACA
>CM075017.1:23877128-23889628 GCA_037576675.1 Pangasius sanitwongsei | reverse complement strand
AACGAGAGAGAGACAGAGAGAGAGAGAGAGAGAGAGACCCACTTTCTGATCCATTTCATTTACACCACAGTGCTGCTGAATCCTGCGCTCTGATTGGTCAGAAGGTGTTGATTAATTCTCTATAACAGCAGCTCTGACAGTAGCGCAGGTTTATATTAATGCACTCATTCTGATACGTTATTGTTTCTATAGCAACAGCTCATTCACAGGGACGTGTACAGCGGATGCTCCACTGACAAACAGATTTTTTTTAAAATCATTTATATGGTGAAGTTTTTTTAAAGTCAGGAGATGATTATTTATCATTTATGGAAGGAGTCTCCAGTGTCAGAGGTGAAGCTGTAACTAAGTTTTCCGAAATCTTCAGGACAGAGGAGTTTACGCTTCTTTCTGGTTTCTCAGCAACATGACTGCTTTTCTTTTAAATCATATTAACTTCTAGAGAGATAAAAAAAAAAAGAGAGGCTGGTGAGGGAACGACTGTTTATAGCTGCTATAAAGTAAGTGACAACAGGAACTCACTTGTTCCACAGAACATTAAATTTAACTATAAATGGCAAATATATTATATATAACACTGCCTGCTTGGACTTTAGTGGAATTTATGCTGAGGCTGTGCTGTGCAGCGCACACACACACACACACACACACACACACACACACACAGACTCTCCTCTGTTTGGTCATTTCCAGAGCAAACACCTCGACTCAGTAGCTCTACTGTACTGCTGGAGCCCCACAGTCTGAACCTCCACCCACAACTCCATCAGTGCTACATCTCCTGTACTGTGTGTTATCATTAACCCTGAGATTAAACACACTCTCAACAATCTGCTTTAACTATTTTAACACAATTTTCACTTCTAAACAGCGTTGTGTTAACGTAAATAAGGAAGTCTCAACGTCCACACGAAACAGCTTGAGTGTCGCGATTCGATTCTGTATCTTTGACGTACTTCCTTCTGAAACAGGAAGTCAGAGTGGCGGCGTGTCGAGGTGCTTGAACAGCCAATAGCGTTCGGTTCGAGTTACGCCAAGCCACACCCCCAGCCGATCTAAACACACCTGCCAGTAGCTGAGCGAAATATTTCTCAGTCCACTTCAACCAGGACGACTTTAATCCTCCACAGCGACATAAAGAACAGTGCATCAAGTCGGAATTCTCCATCAGTCTGACGTACCGACATTCCGGCATCGATAATTAAACATTCCTCCAAAAAGTCACATAAACTCGGGGGCGAACACAAGACTAGTACAGGATGCGTCGTCCAAGAACTTTTCCTGGAAAGTGACAAGCTATAAAATTAAAAACACAAATATCTCCAAAACTATTTTTCATATATAAACTCACTCTCTCTCTCACTCACACACTCACTCACTCACTCTCTCACTCACTCTCTCACTCACTCTCTCACTCACTCTCTCACTCACTCTCTCACTCACTCTCTCACTCACTCACTCTCTCTCTCACTCTCTCTCTCACTCTCTCTCTCACTCTCTCTCTCACACACACTCACCCGAGCACTGCCAGAGTCACAGTCTCTATTCCCCGTGGAGCTCAGGCTGATGTTGAGGCTCTCTGACGCCTGACTCCCCGAGTCCGAGCGCCGCTTGTTCACGTCAGCGTGAGGCAGAACGTCCTCTTCCTGTTCACGCTTTTCACACGTGCTTCCGCTCCGCACTACCAGGGGGAGACTCGGTGTTTCGCTCTCGTCCTCGGCTCTACCCTCCTGCTCCTCTTGCTCTTCCGTCTCTGCCGTTTTGAGGATGGGGAGCGGCGAAGACGGCGGCTCGCACTCGTATTCCAGAGACTCCGCCCCTTTTCCTTCTTCCTCCGACGTCGGCGTGCTTTTTCCGTCTTCGATCCCCGAATCCGAGCTGGAGGGTTTGTCCCGGTCCTCGTCGGAGAGCTTTTTCTCCAGTTTCAGCGACTCGGAGTCGATGGGACTCTCCGGGAGAGGCGTCTGGTCGCCTTCTAAACTGGTCTGACTCGTTTCTGAGGGATCTTTCCCCGGTGGCTGGAGGAACGAGAGAAAATATTTCAGCTATGATGGGTATAAATTAAACGTGACCTAAATCTAGAAGTCAAAACTTCCTCATCGCTTGAAACTTTAATTTACGCGCAAAACGAGAATAACTGGTGAGTGGTAGAAAGCTTGCAAGCGCCTGTTAACAAGCGAACGCAAAATTTTAAAATTCCAAGCGGCATATTTAGGTGGGTGGGTTTAATACAAAAAAAAAAAAAAACAAGCTCATGCTTTATCCAATCCTTCTGTTTATTTATTTTATTTATTTCATTATTTATATTCAACATTTCATTTTCATATTCAACTTTTCATTTTCTCTCATAAATCACACTGTAAATTAATTAATATCCAAAACTTCATCTTTCTCTTTGTTGGTCCTTTTTTTTTTTTTTTTTTTTTTAAACTGAAAAATTAAAGAATGGTCTTTTCTATTTATTTCTTTTTGTTTACAGATAAACATATTTAATATTTTTTGCATCTTGCATCTTGCACATTTTGAGTTTAAAATTCCAGAAACAAGACATTTTAGAGTGAAAGCGTCCCAAGTCGAGATTTTTATTCCTTTTATTGATTTTTTTAAATCCAACCCCAAATAACCGCGTTATAAATCACAATTATAATACACTATTAATCTACAGCGTGTCTGAAAAGTCAGGAACCAATCAGAGCAGCGTACACGCACTCAGTTTTGTATTTATTATTTAAAACACGCTCTACATTTTCGCCTTTACTCTCTACGCATTGCGGATTTTGCCCGACGTATTCCCGCTGCTTCCTGACTTTCCGGACACTCGGTATTAATCGGACTGTAAACAGCAGTTTAAAGGGCTTTAAGGACGTTTAATGAGCCGCACAGATCGATTATTCCGCTGTTTATTAGAAACGAGGGAGAGGAACGGAGGTAAAGTGCTGGCATTGTGTTATTGTGTGTGTTTTGTTTTTTGTTTTTTTAAGTCAAGGTTATTTCTGAGTGAAATGCGAGCCAGATTTAAAAATAGCGCTTTATACAGAGACGCCGAGTTGGGTGGGACGAGCACCGATTCAGGCAGAATAGGTTAAAGGAAGTGATACACAATGAGAGAGAAAGAGGGAGAGAGAAAGAGAGAGAGAAAGAGGGAGAGAGAGAAGGAGAGAGAAGGAGAGAGAGATTAAGCTGAGGTGTGTGTTTGTGTGTAGGCATTTTTCCAATTTATTTTCACACACACCTCCAAATTTCAAATTTATCTTCAAACGAATCAGCGTTCTTGGTTGATATAAACATTTTCACTCTTAACTCATCATTTAGGGGGAAAAATAAATAAAAATTCCTAATCTGACCTTTGACCTCGAACTAACCAGGTCTAATTCAGCACTTCAGGCTCCCGACAATCGACTCTGACACAATTATTTATTTTTAAATAGCAAATTTAATTGTTTATTTCTGTATAAAATCATGCCACTTGATCTGGATCACTGATAGAGCTGGGCGATGTGATGACATCATATCGATATCGTGATAAATTGTGTCACGATACACTTCTCTGAGGTATCACCTGTATTGCGATATCTTTAAAAAAAATTTAATTGTTTTACAAAGTTTAATTAAAAGAAATGGTAAAATTTCTTACTAAATCTTTAAAACTGTAACACACCTTTTTTTAAAAAGATTTTTCCTTCTTGTTAAATGTGTAAACATTACATTTTTTAAATTAATATTTTATAATCATTTATTTTTTTAGACATCGTCAGATTCAGCCTTTAACAGTTTTTACATTTTTCCCTGTTCTGCTGGCAGTTTGTTAACAAACCTTCATATCGTGAATCGTAGAAATGTCTTGGAGTATCGCGATATGATATTTTTGTCGAATCGCACGACCCTAATCACAGACCCCAGACATTCAGGCTCCTAAACAGTTGATCTGAAACTCAGCCCTTCTGTCCAATCACCCCGAAATGTGCTGTTCGGCAATTTTGACACGCAGCCCTTTGACCCCAGGTGAAAATCCGACTCCTATAACGACATTGTAAACAGAAATCCTGAGTCCTGCAGGTCTGAGAGATCTTGTACAAAAGATCCTTACAGCCACGGAGACATCAAGTTCATCGGTTTTTGACCTCCGGAGTTATAAAAAAAAATGTAAAAAAAGATGACCTTTCACCGAGCTGACGCAACACACCCGGGAATATCAGTGAGTTTGGAACGTAGACTGTTGGACATCAGCTTTTGATCCAAATTCCCTCCAGACATCTTTTTTTAATCACTGAGTAAATTTGGAACGCTGACCTCTGATCCTCAGCGTCTGGTCTCAGGCCAAAGCCACAAGTCAGCGCACTTGTTTTGGGAATTGTCTGATCCCTGCTAGTGGATATGGAACAGAAACACTGTGTGTGAGTGTGTGTGTGTGTGTGGGGGGGGAGCACTTACAGCCGTGACGTCATGATTCTCGTCCTCGTCCGCTTCCTCGTTGCTGTCCTCTTCCATCTCCTCAATCACTTCAGCTTTGGCTTCAGCCACCAGCTCCAACAGAGGACGATTCGTCTTCACCGAGCTCACGAAGGGGTGCTGAGGGACACAGAAAGGACAGAAGGAGGACAGAAGAAGGACAGAAGAAGGACAGGGTTTACATCAGGAACACAGTCAGTGACCCAAACCGCAGTCTACACAGACGGCCTCGTCCCAAATCCCAGGTCTCAGCGAGGTCTTAGTCAGTTCTTAGCAAGAAGGTCTTATCCAGTTTCTATCCAAGTCCTAACCAGTTCTTAGGGGTTAGGGTTAGCCTTTGTCTGGTCTTAACCACTTCCTAGCCAAGTCTTAGCCAGGTCCTATACAGGTCTTAGCCAGGTCATAACCTGAGATAAGTGAAGGCAGCCACCACATAATTTCAAACTTCCATATTCAGTACCCATAAGCTAAAGGATGCATGTGATTGGCCAGCGTTAGCAGTAAACAAACACCGGCGACAGCATGTGGGCGGAGCCACTGAGGACGTCATGAGTTCTTTTTATAAAGGGAAATCTCCTAATTGTCCAGAACACGCAGAGTGAAATCGGCTCGGGTCAGCAGAATTAATTCAGGGTGTGATGAAAAACAAGGCTCAGTTGGTACACAGGTAGGAGGCAGAGTTACACACACACACACACACACACACACACACAGAGAGCTGTGAAAGCAGAAGTGTAGCGGAGAGGGGAAAAATAATGTTCATCCATTATTCATCCCCTCTGCACGCGGGCTAATTGAATGAGTCCAGCTGGCGAAGCTGAAGCTCATGTGAGAGAGGAACATAATGAGACCCACAGGAACCACAGGAACCCTCACTGCTCACAGCTCCACCACCTTCACTTCACTTCTCCACTCACTCCACTTACACTGATCACACAAACCGGGAAAATAAAATACAGGAGATCAGATGACGGTACGAGTTTATCCTCAGACTGCGTCACAGAAAATGTACAGATAACTGAATTAATAAACTCATTTTTTATTTGAAACTTTAACCACAAAAATGAAGTGAGATTTATTTATAAAGCAGTGAACCGAAGTGCTGCACAGTGAATAAAATAAAATAGTATAATATAAAAAAAATAACATGTAGTGCCAGACAAACAAATATCAACACACAAACAAACAAACAAACAAATAAATAAATATCAGGGATCTACCTCTATATCAGACAAATAATTACAGTTATTGCATTTTGTTGGTTTTATTTTTGTTTGTTTTCCAGAATCAAAATAATACTTTTAATACTAGAAATAATTTTTAAATTAATTTTTAAAGTTTCGTTTTAAAGTTGAAGATGTTCATGTTCGGGAATAACGTTAGAGGAAAATGCAGCTCTCTAAACAGGAAACCTGTTGCTTCTGTAAATGTTTTTAATTTTTAAATAAATAAATAAATAAATAAATAAACAAACAAATAAATAAATCAATCCGCCTGTAAGGGTGGGTCTGTAATGAGTGAACAGAAAGGGTTTAATGGACGGTGTTTTGTGTCGAGAGGAAACCACATGATCACTTCCTGTTAGCCTTCTGCTGCTTTCTGAAACGCACACAGAGGAAAACCTCACGCTGAGCCGCTGCTTCATGACCTACTTCCAAATCAAGACTTATTTATCTCCTCTCTGCCGTGTGAAGGTCGCGCCTTCAGTGCTTCACGACGCTGACGTAGCTAAAGGGTTACAGAGGATTATGGCCACCAGTTCAGCATCGAGAATAACGCATGCGTCAGGGCGCGTTCACACCGAACAGACCGAGAGAAATTAATGCTCTGGGTACATTCTGGTTTGGTTTCACACTGCAGAGAAAGAAAGAGAGAAAGAAAAAGAGAGAGAGAGAGAGAGAGAGAGAGAGAGAGGAAGGACAGGAAGAAAAACAGAGAAAGAGAGAAAAAGAAAGTGAGAAAGACAGAAACAAATCAATCAATCAAGTGAGCAAGAGACAAAGAAAGAAAGAAAGAGAGACACATAGAGAAAGAGGGAGAAAGACAGACAGACAGAGACAGATAGATAGATAGATAAATAGATAAAGTGAGTGAGAAAGAAAGAAAGAAAGACAGAAACAAAGACAGAAAAAAGAGACATCAAAAAAAAGTGAGCGAGAGACAGAGAGAGACAGACAGACAGACAGATAGATAGATATATAAATAGATAGATAGATAGATAGATAAAGTGAATGAGAAAGAAAAAAGAAAGAAAGAAAGACGGAGAGACAAATAAAGTGAGTGATAGAGAAACAGAAAAAAATAGACAAAAATAAATAAATAGATAGATAAACAGATAGATAGATAAAGTGAGTGAGAAAAGAAAGAAAGAAAGAAAGAAAGAAAGAAAAAAAAGAAGGAAGGAAATTAAACGTGTATATAATCCGACTCCGGTTTGTTTGTTCCTGACTGAAGCTGTGAAGTGTCCGAGCTCAGGTGTGTTAACATCAGGAACACAGTGACGGTGACAACAAAAGACTGACATGAAGCCTACACACACACACACACACACACACACACACACACACACACACACACACACAGACATACACACACACGTTTACCATCTGTTAGCCTGTCCCTGACCGCGGTGTCCCGTCATCACACACTCCTGTTAACACTCTACCGTTTTACACACACACACACACACACACACACACACACACACACACACACACACACACACACAGTGTCTGTTTCACATTCAGCAGCTACATTCACTCGTCTCTCTGTAATTATATTTCAGAGTGGAAGGAGTCTCCAGTGTCAGAGGTGAAGCTGTAACTGTAAGTTCTCAGATATCTTCAGGACGGAGGAGTTTACGCTTCTTTGCGGTTTCTCTGAATAAAGAGACGCTGGTGAGGAAAACGACTGTTTATCGCTGCTATAACGTAAGTGACAACAGGAACTCACTCGTTTCACTGAACGTTAAATGTAACTCTAAATGGATAAAAAGTATGACGTGTTGTTTAATAATAAAAAAAAAATTGTAACTGTCGGTAACAGTTGCTGCGGCGTAAGAGGAATAAAACACTCGGGTGCATGCTGTTATAGGAAAATAATCAGCACTGCGGTGTGAAGAGTAACTCCGCCTCCTTCACGTTATTTCTGTAAACAGAACAAAACGAATCGGAATAAAAAAAAGTGTCTCCTTTCTTCTTTCTCTCCTCCTCACAGAGAAAATATGCAAATTACCATCATTCCTTCCATCCTCCAAACCTAAACAGGAAGTGATGACGCTCACTTTAACCAAACCCAAACTGGTGTCTGGGACTCGAGCGCATCGAACACACACACACACACACACACACACACACTTCACCTTCCTCTTCTCCCCCCTCATTCAGCACCGTGTGTGTGTGTGTGTGTGTGTGTGTGTGTGTTTAATACCACACCACTGTAAAGGGAGTAACAGACTCACCTCGAGGAGCTGAGAGGCTGACGGACGCGACTCGGGATTCTTATCCAGCGCTCTTTTCAGGAAATCCTTAAAGTTGGTCGACCTTCAACACACACACACATACACATACACACACACACACACATATATATATATACACACACACACACACACACACATACATATATACACACACACATACACACACACATCATTTTGTTAATGTGTGTAACACTGTAAACAATAAAGAATTATAACAGATTATTACAGAACTACAAAAACACACTGATTATTTATTTTATTTATAAGGTATAATCCATTAGACCGTGTAGTTAATATTGCTACGCTAACTGCTAGGCTACGCTACATCTTACTACTAATCCTAACAGAAAGGAAAGAGAAAACTGCACAAACCAAAAAAGGGGAAAAAAATGTTGAAACCTCAGCGCTTTAAACCACATATTTGTTTGTTTGGTTTTTTTTTTGGTTTTTTTTTTTACGATAATTGATTTGACAAGCTCGCTCCCGCCCTCTCTCTCTCTCTCTCTCCCGCCCTCTCTCGCTCCCGCCCTCTCTCTCTCTCTCTCTCCCGCCCTCTCTCTCTCTCTCCCTCGCTCTCCCGCCCTCTCTCTCGCTCCCGCCCTCTCTCTCTCCCTCTCCCGCCCTCTCTCTCTCCCTCTCCCGCCCTCTCTCTCTCCCTCTCCCGCCCTCTCTCTCGCTCCCGTGTACATCTAACGATCATGTGACCTACTGATGATCATGCGTGGCCACGCCCCCAACGACAAGCACTTATAACGAAGATCGAAAATTAAAGGGGCAATAGTCATGTTTAAATAATAATCAGGGGAAGTGTAGATGTGCTGTGGTAACTACATACTGAGCCACTGTAGGTTTTGGAGGTTTCTGTGTGTCTCACCATTTGGACGGCTGGTCCAGTGTGGGAGGTTCGGACTTGGCGATTTTCAGCAGGACTCTCATGGGGTTGAGTTCGTGGTGCGGAGGTTCGATCTGAGCCAGCTCGATCAGCGTTATTCCCAAAGACCAGATGTCCGCTTTGTAATCGTACGGAGCGTCCTTCGTGGTCTCGCACATCACGACCTCGGGAGCCATCCTGAACACACACACACACACACACACACACACACACACACACTTATAACAACTACACTCTTTTCTTCATCCAGTACCTACAGTGCTAATGTCTTACACACAGCATGTGCCAATAACATTAAGAAGAAGAATAACAAACGAATACTACTACTGCAAAAGGAAAAAGAAAAAGTAGAACAAGGAGAGAAAAGAAGAAGAAAGAAGATGAAAGAGAAAAAAAGGAGACAAAGAAGAAAAGGAAGAAAGGGGAAAAGAAGGGAAAAAAGAAGTAGTAGTAGAGGAAGATGACAGAAAAGAGAAAAAGAAAAAAGCAGATGAGGTAGAAGAAGAAGAAATGGAAGAAGCAGCAAACAGACATGAAGATGATGATGAGATGGAAGAAGAAGAAGAAGGAGGAGGAGGAGAAGAAGAAGAAGAAGGAGGAGGAGGAGGAGAAGAAGAAGAAAAGGAAGAAGCAGCAAACAGACAAAGAAGAAGATGATGATGAGATGGAGGAAGAAGAAGAAGAAGAAGAAGAAGAAAACGAAGAAGCAGCAGACATGAAGACGATGATGATGAGATGGAAGAAGAAGAAGAAGGAGAAGAAGGAGGAGGAGAAGAAGAAAAGGAAGAAGCAGCAAACAGACATAAAGAAGAAAAAGAAGAAGAGAAAGAAGATAAAAGTCCCAGGAATTATGAACAGATCAGATTAAACAGTTAAATATCACAAATACTGTATTTTTAAAAAAATGATGTTTATATTTACACCTGTACCACATTCTCTAGCAATCCTTCACCAACCTCTCAGTTTAAAAACAAACAACTGTTTTGTATTTTTTAAATTTATTTTTAAAATAGAGTTAGTTCCTGACTAATGCTAGCTGCACACGTTCGCTAGCTGAATAAAATCATAGTGGCGCTAGTCAGCACTTTGCTAACAAAACCTCAGGAAAAACACACCATACATATTGTGTATCGTGATCATGTTCTGAAGTATCACGATGTAATATTTTTGCCATATCGCTCACCTCTAGAAGATAAAATCACCTTCTATCACGAGGCAACAAGCTGATTATATAAAATTAAAGCATCTGAATATGACGTACTGTGCGTGAATTTACAGACATGTTGCTTAGACTGAAGCGTTAATGATCTGATCTGATATTTTTACTGCACCTTATTGCTTATCGTATGATAATATAATAATATTAAACTGGTAACCTGCTCTCTCTCTCTACACTCATCTGATAATAATCTGTCCTTATCTCTCTCTCTTCTACTCGTCTTTATTCACTGGAACAAAGGTACACAGCTGTTTTTTTTTTTTTTTCCAGGAATCAGAGGTCAGATTGCGCAAGCTCCGTCAATCAATGATTACACCGAGACATTCGCTCGTGAGCCGATACACCCAGAGGACGTGTGTTTATCTCTTTAAGCGTTTTAAAATACAGACGTATAAATGGCGTACAGTTAAAGAGAAATCAGCACGAGCTGTAAAACTGGTTTAAATGAAAACTGAAAGGACTGAACGATGTTCCACACACTGATTTACACGCTCCAACTTTAACTTCAACAGCTCCAGTTCAGACATGTTCCACGTATATAAGGCTTAAATCTGCCGAACCGACAGCATGTCTTTTGAGTCTGGTTCCTCTCAAGGTTTCTTCCTCATATCATCTCAGGGAGTTTTTCCTCACCACCATCACCACTGGCTTGCTCATTAGGGATAAATTCAAATATTTACAATATATTTTTTGTGAATCCATTTATTTCTGTAAAGCTGCTTTGTGACAATGTCCATTGTTAAAAGCGCTATACAAATAAAACTGAAATGAACGTCACACTTTTATGATATTAAGACAAAACTGCACCTGTATTGCTTTGCATTTCAAAGTCTTACAGTAAACTACATTTATAGGATTTATAGGATTTTTCTATCTTTATGGGATTTCCTTCATCTACATTCGTCTGAAATAAACACCGTTAGGTGACAGGCGTCCTCCGACTGGGACAGACTTTATCTCAACACCAGAGATAACACCAGTTAAGCGAGCTCCTCCCAAATAAAACAGACAATTAATGGAAATATCTCAGCATATCTTTTACATCAGGCATCATCAAATAATGGCCTGTGGACTTATCAAGGCTTTCCTCCAACACATATTTCCAGTTATGTTAAAATTGTAAATAAAATCTTTAAAAATAAATAAATAAAAGGTTACAGTAGTGACTACTGTCCTGCTGTCAAGACCTACGTGGACAAAAATACTATCATTAGCTATTAGTTTCGGGGGAAAAAACTGAGGAGGAAAAGGTACTGAAATGCAGAGGCACATCTATAGAGTGGCACTTCGGTGGAAACAAACAAACAAACAAACAAACAAATAAATAAACAAACAAATAAACAGTACTCACTAAGTAAATATGTTAAGTCAGTATGCTAAAATATTTATGATGTTAACATTCAGCTCTGCTTTTCCCGTAACCTTTGTATTTTTCTAATCCAAAATATGTATGTTACTAATATATGAAGCATGTGAAGCATGGTGGTGGGAGCATCACACTGAGTTATCCACGGTTGCTTCTCTGACTAATCCCCTCTTTACCTGGTCACTTTACGGCCTCCTCTACGCAGAGTCACAGCTGACTCTGTTATCTGTTTTTCACAGCTATCTGTTTTTTTGTTTTTTTTTTAATAAATAACAGACTTAATGACGCTCTGCGGGAAGTTCAAAGCTCAGGATATCTTTTATAACCTGATAACCTGATTATAACGGACTTTTCCAGAACGTTGTCCTGGTTTGGATCGCTCCTCGGTCTTCATGATGCTGTCGATGACGTTTTAGATTAAAAAGAATAAATAAATAAACTCAAGGTTAAGTCACATGACACTTTAATTACGCACAAGACGTCTCCCTTTAACTAATTATGTCACTTCGTCACAGCAATTACGATGAATATTTAGGCGCTAACAACTTTAATGTTTCTTACTTGTTAAAATCTTCGTACTATATTCATTTTTTCCATCCTGAATTCAGTATTATGTTATTTTGTGTACATTAGATTGTGTAGATTGTATATATTTAAATTAAATAAAATCTGTTCCAGGTTATAACACTGCAAAATGTTTAATATATCAGGGAGTCCGAGTCATGTGACTTTTTTCCCCCCCCTGCTGAAGCGGTGTGGACCGAGTCCATGTGCAGCGAGCGCGAGTTCACGGGTCAAACATTAATCAGAAAACACGACAAGCGACACACGGAACAAGAAGCTTAACGAGCAGCAGGAGTTTAAAATCGACCCCTGAGCTCGGCGTCACAGCGAGACGCGTCGTGAACGCGGATACGGCGTGAAACTCTCTAGCGACGCTCACCAGTACGGAGTCCCGATGAAAGAGTCTCTCCTCTGCAGGGTTTTGGAGTTTTTCGCCGACACGCCAAAATCAGCTGGGAAAAAAAAAAGAAAGAAAAAATAAATACATTAAAAATATAAGCCACACGGCGTGAGACAGATTGATGCAACA
>CM075017.1:23867128-23869628 GCA_037576675.1 Pangasius sanitwongsei | reverse complement strand
CACTTTGATTAAAGGTGTCCTACATTACCCACAATGCTGTGCTGGCGGATTTACATCATTTCTACCTATAGAGAGTGATGCAGCGGCGCTTTAGTTCTTTAGTCTGTCTAGATCTGTAAACTCAAACAGATCAGCTTCCAAAAGCTTGTTATTAACTACAATAACAATAACAATAACAATGTCCCCCCCCCCAGTGACGTCAGAGAGGGACACAATTCTCAATAACTTCTCACAGGAATAATAAACTACAGCTCCAGCTAACAAATTAGCAGCAGACTCACTGAACTCATCACTAAATCTCGACAGAAACATGTTTCCTGTGACGCAGGGAGGAGTTTTACTTCAGTATCTGTGTGTTGTACTTTAGTTTACATACCGCACGTCTCGCGCCGCCGCCGCTGATAAACCGGAACTTCCGGCTCGAAACGCGTCGCTTTCGGATCCGGAAACACCGAACCCAAGAGTGCAAACAGCGGACAACACCAACACAACAAAACAACAGTGAAAAGAAGCACAAAAACACGACGCGAGAGCGGATTTCTCCCTGCGGTCCGCCATTGCTTTAAGGCCACGCACTTCCGGGTAGACCGGAACGCGTCTGTGGTTGCCGGGCAACCGCCTTTTCACTTCCTGAAAGACGGAAGGCGCGTCTGCTTGTTGCCTAGCAACCTCGTTGCGCTTGTGTACAATGTATAATATGACTGATTATTGTTATTATTCTATTTTATATTTTATTTTATACACAGATATTGTCACATCTAAAGTTTAGTTGGTTATTTGGTGATTTTACTCTCATCTAATTTATTTATTTATTTTAAATAATCAGTTTATAAGCAGATTAAAGCCAAAAAAAGTCAAATAAGTTTAATTAAAGACAGAATAATTCTACTGTACAAATACACTGAACTTTTCTTTTTCTTTTTATTACATTGTTTTATTTTACAAACTCAATTTTTATTTTATTTTTTATTTTTTTTACATTTTTTATTTTAAATTATTCTTAGGATTTCCTCTGTTTTGTTTTTAATCTCATTCTTATTTTTATTTTACAAACTGCATGTTTATCATTTTTTCTTTTAATTATGCTATTTTTTCTTTTAATCTATTTTTATTTCATACTTGATTTTTGTTAAAAACTCTAGTTGATGCATTTGTGTCTATATTCTTATTTTAAACTATTTTTTGTGTTTTCATTTAAACTTGCTTTTATTTTACAGACACAATTTTAATGATTTTTTTGTTTTTATTTTAATCTCATTCTTGTTTTTATTTTTATACGATGCATTGTCTTATGATTTCTTTTGTTTTATTTTTTATTTAGATTTTATGTTATTTTTTATAATTTCTCCTGTTGTAATTCTTGGTGTAGTTTTAAAAAACTCAAATTGTATGAAATATGCCTAAATAAATAAATAAATAAATAAATAAGCTATTTTTTGTTAAAAAGTCGAAAGTTCTTAAACGTGAAAAACTCTCCTCTTGTCCTCAAGGTGTCGCTGTGGTACAACTTACTTTCTTCTTCTACGGTGCCACCGCCTACTTGCCATTGGTTGAATCCCAAATACCTTCCTGTTCGATAACTAGTGCACTTCGCGGCTTTCCCCTTTAGGTTGAACACTCAGTAGGGTGACTATGTAGGGAGTAGGGTTGTTATTTGGAATTTACCCGTTAGCAAAACTCGCTAAGTGAATAACACGGGATTCGCCTTTGCTAGCGGTTGCTTAGCAGATAGCAGTAGCTGCAGAGAAGCGCAGGAGAAGTTTCTAATCACATATAGCGATGTATTTAGCGGTTTTAAAACCTGTACTGGGGTAAGATGATCTATTATTTCATGTATTAAATGTGAAATGAGTTTTATTTTCATGTCCACTGATTGCTAGAGGACTAGTGACGTCGTATAGTATATAGTGTATAGTGCACGAGCTGTCTAACTTTATGTATATGTAAATATACACTATGAAATAATACATTTTAAAACTTTTTTTAATACATTAAAGGTCCAGTGTGAGGTATTTGGCTTTAAAACTATATCCTGTGTCAGTCTGGTGCACTTTATCATAGTTAACCTTGGAGCTTTTTCCTCATTTCTGTGCCTAAATGTTCAAAAGAGGGCTACTTTATTTCATTTATTCATGAATTTTCTTTATTTTGTCTACTTCCAGCCTGAGATCTGTTTACAGACTGCAGAGGATACGAGCACACATGGTGAGAGAGAACAGCACCCAGAAAAATCAGCTCTATCCGAGGTTTTTAGGGGGAACTAAAAGTATTGGCACCCTCCATGACATTGGTTGCTGAATTTATGATGTAAATTAAATATTGCACGCAGTTATTCAAACTTTTTTTTTCCACACATACAGCTGGAGAAACTATTTAAATAGTTTCTTTAAATATAAAATGCTTTTTAAATAAAAATAAAATGCTTCTTTAAATAGTATTATCTCTCTCTCTCTCTCTCTCTCTGTATGTATATATATATATATATATATATATATATATA
>CM075017.1:23852817-23867028 GCA_037576675.1 Pangasius sanitwongsei | reverse complement strand
CTCTCACACACACTCTCTCTCACACACACTCTCTCTCACACACACTCTCTCTCACACACACTCTCTCTCACACACACACACTCTCACACACACACACTCACTCGCACTCGCACCCTTAAGAAAATACATGAGCACAGAAAATTTTCCAGTGTGATACGAAGAGCCAAAAGTCAGCAGTTTTAGTTTCCAGCACATCTCGAAGATGACCTTACATACAGAATTGCGTGTGTGTGTGTGTGTGTGTGTGTGTGCATGCGTGCGTGTGTGTTTGGTTTCCATGGTAACAGCTAGCTTGCTAACATAACCAACGAACAGCGCACAGAACGTGCTCTCTAGCACCCAGGTATCCGTTGCAGCAAATTTACAATCAGTAACTTTAGAATACGGCACACTGAGCTAAAACACCAGGAAATTATCGGAATCTGAGAATTCCGGAGTGAATATTTCAGACCGTTCGGACCGGAGGTGGAATTTTTAACGTCAGTATGAATAAGGCCATTTAGCTTTCCGACGACTCCGAGGAACAGAACAAACTCTCATTCTTCTCCTCCTCCATCACTCCATTCAGTTAAAGGCCACTGACGCGCTGCAGGGTGACGTCTTCAAATCCTTTTACACCAAACGCGCTCTCGGGAAAATTCAGTTTAGTATCAGATGTGTTTCTGTACAACACGTTTCTACACGTTTCTACACGTTTCCACTCATTTCTACTCATTTCTACAGAGCAGCAGATCAGGTGACACTTCACTTCACCTTAACAACAACTTTTCTCATCTCTCAGACTTTATTTACTGCAGTTTTAAATGTAGAAAAAAAGCAGTCAGATTTTATTTCAAATGATTCAAATTCTTTATCATTATATCTTATTTATTTCCATTTTAATAATTCTAAAATTTCCCAATTTATACCAAAAGTTTTTTTTTTAATTAGCACTTAATGTTTCAAATATTTTATTTAATTGATTTTATAGCTGTATAGTTAATTCTTTTTCTTTACATTTTTACACTTCTAAAATTTTAAAGAAAGAAAAAAAGATCAATTAGCATTTAATAACGTTATTTTTTAAAATTAATTTTAGTTATTTGTTCAGTAATTTTTTTATGCTCATAGAGCTTTTTTTTAAGAGGAAAACGAGTACATTAACATTGAATAATAGTGCTATTTTTAATCTATTTAATGTGTAGTTGTGTTTTTTTTTTCATTTTTATTAACTTAAAATTTCTAAATATACACTAACCTTAAAAAGTCTCATTAGCATTTAATAACAATTTTAATTTTACTTAATTTTAGTAAAATATAAACTTTTCTTATACATTTGTACTTCACAGTAACATCTATTAACTTAAATTTATTTACTTATAATTATATTCTCGTTTACATTTTCCTGTTTATCTTATTTAGAATTTGTCACACACATGCAGGAAAGAAGCTCCTTTATAACTATTATTTTATTTATTTATTTATTTATCTTCCCCTCCCCCATGGTGGCTGATCTGATCGCTTCACTGTTTTTCCTCCTGCTCAGATGTGTATAATATTCTGGATGACATGAATGCCACCACACTGAGGTCACGCCGAGGAAGGCAGTACGACCGGTTAGACCTCACACACACACACACACACACACACACACACACACACACACACACACACACACAAAGATGTTACATTTCTTCAAGCAAAACAAAAACTGGTTGAACAGGAAACAAGAGACAAGACAATCCTGAGAGCGAGTTTCACCCACATCACAGAGAGAGAGACAGAGAGAGAGAGAGCGGAGAGAGAGAGAGAGAGCGGAGAGAGAGCGCGGAGAAAGAGAGCACAGAGAGAGCGGAGAGAGAGAGAGAGAGCAGAGAGAGAGCGAAAAGAGCAGAGAGGGAGAGAGAGAGAGAGAAAGGAGAGAGAGAGAGGAGAGAGAGAGAGCAGAGAGAGAGAGCAGAGAGAGCGAAAAGAGCAGAGAGAGAGAGAGCGGAGAGAGAGGAGAGAGAGAGAGAGAGAGAGCAGAGAGAGAGCAGAGAGAGAGCAGAGAGAGCGAAAAGAGCAGAGAGAGAGAGAGAGCGGAGAGAGAGAGAGAAAGAGAGAGAGAGAGAATTAATTTATTTATTTATCTATTTATTTACTTATCTATTTTAACCTACATGTATAATATGGACATGTATATGTGTTTCCCCTAAATTATATTTATCTGTATGTCTGTATAATATATTTATTGCTTTGGCAACATTGTGATGTTACACAGTCATGCCAATAAAGCTCTTTTGAATTGAATTGAAAATTGAGAGAGAGAGAGCGGAGAGAGAGAGAGAGCGGAGAGAGAGAGAGCGGAGAGAGAGAGAGAGCGCGGAGAAAGAGAGCACAGAGAGAGCGAAAAGAGAGAGAGAAAGGGGAGAGAGAGAGAGAGAGAGAGAGAGAAAGGGGAGAGAGAGAGAGAGAGAAAGGAAAGAGAGAGAGCAGAGAGAGAAGGAGAGAGGGAGAAAGGAGAGAGAGAGCAGAGAGAGAGAGAAAGGAAAGAAAGAGAGCAGAGAGAAAGAGAGAAAGGAGAGAGAAAGGAGAGAGGGAGTATGCAAGTACTGAACTCAACACACAAACTTCTGAATGGAGAAAAACTCGTACTGTTTTTCGTCATCACTGGGCTGCAATAGGAAAGGAAAGCGCTGTCTGCCCTCTTCCACATACATGAGCTCACAGACGCACACGATTGGCTAGTGTCACTGTGATTGACAGGAGAGAGACAGTAGGCCCCTCCCACCCAGAGTGCACAGACAACTAAGTTCTCTTGGACCCACTGTCAGGATTCGAACTCGCGATGATCGCCGGACGAACGCTTTTCTGCTGCGCCACTCAGGAGCTCGTCCTGTATTCAGCTTACTGCTGGTTGCCATGGTTTCATGGTTCCACACAAGCTAGCTAGCTACATATATAAAAAAAAAAAACTACATAACCCCCCCCCCCCCATCTAAATCACAAATCAATTAGTCTTCAGACTAAAAACAAAATTCTCTTGTGCACAAAATGCGACTGAAAAAAAAACAGAGAAAGTTAACACGCCAAATCAGACACTTGAAGCTCGTAGCAGCAGCTAGAATGAAGAACAAAGCTCAGGTTCTCAGCAGAACGAACACACAGCTCGGGTTCTCAGCAGAACGAACACACAGCTCAGGTTCTCAGCAGAACGAACACAAAGCTCAGGTTCTCAGCAGAACGAACACAAAGCTCGGGTTCTCAGCAGAACCAACACACAGCTCGGGTTCTCAGCAGAACCAACACACAGCTCGGGTTCTCAGCAGAACGAACACAATATGAACACAAAACTTTGGTGGATGAGACACAAAAACAGCAACGCTACTTAATAATTAGCAGGACATCCATTTTAATTACCGCCCACAGACTATAGCCCCGCCCACACAGACTATAGCCCCGCCCACACGACTTCTACTGGCTCACAAGATGGCGGTTTGTGAAATCACAGGTCAAAGGTCACGTAGATAAAGCAAATGCGTCGTTCAGCGTCCTTTCACCTTTCAGTAAATTAATTTTCTCACCGATTTTATTCATGACCACGACCTCGCGCATCGCCATAGCGATAGAAAAAAATTTAAAAATCTCAATAATAAATATTGGCACCCTGATGATGTATCCAGGTTTCTCTTGTTCTAGTTCTACACAACGAGGAGCTGACGTTGTGTCTGTAACGTCCCTCTTTAACGAAAGAACGCAACCTTTACGGGCTTGACGTTCTCTTTTACGATAATCTCTAAAATAATAATATTTTTATTTGTAGTTGTTAAATATTTTCCAGAAAATTTGTAGGAGGGACGTAAAAGTGCAGAAGCGCAGGTCGTCTATACAAACAGAAATAAACACGGCCATTAAGTTTATCAAAAAAACATGTGAATTCTTTTACAACCGCTCAGCTGATTGTGTGTGTGTGTGTGTGTGTGTGTGTGTGTGCGCATTCTGTTTTGGCCGAGTGCCAGAGCCACACCCAAACACACATGCATTTTATGTCAAAGCGCCAGGGGATGTTCCAGCAACTGAGTGTTTAAAGGCTTGGGGTGTGTGTGTGTGTGTGTGTGTGTGTGTGTATATATATATGTGTGCGTGTGTGTATATGTGTGCATGTGTGTCTGTGTGTATATGTGTGTGTGTGTATATGTGTGCATATGTGTGTGTATATGTGTGTGTGTGTGTATATGTGTGTGTGTATATGTGTGTGTATATATGTGTGTGTATATATGTTTGTGTGTGTGTGTGTGTATATGTTTGTGTGTGTGTGTGTATATGTGTGTGTATATGTTTGTGTGTGTGTGTGTATATATGTGTGTGTATATGTGTGTGTATATGTGTGTATGTGTGTGTGTATATGTTTGTGTGTGTGTGTATATGTGTGTATATGTTTGTGTGTGTGTATATGTGTGTATATATGTTTGTGTGTATATGTGTGTATATATGTTTGTGTGTGTGTGTATATGTTTGTGTGTGTGTGTGTGTATGTATGTGTATGTATGTGTGTGTGTGTGTGTGTGTGTGTGTGTGTATGTGTGTGTGTATCCTTTACAGTTTCGTCGCAGCTGTGGAAGCATGAAAACACCACAATCTGACTTTTAACCTTGAAAGAAAATAAAACTAAACCTAAAACTAAAGAAAACACATTTTTACTGGCTAAAATTAAATCTAAATTAACATAAAATCAAAAATATTCACTATCGAATCCTTGATAAAATTAAATAAATTTATAAATAAAAGTAAGCTTCATGCTATTGTTAAGACACCATTACTGACTAAAAATTAAACGTTTCTGCTGTAAATTATTTTCTTCATATTTCTTTTCTAATTAACTCACAGCTGAATCCAGGGACTTAATTGGCCATTTCCTGTGTGTGTGTGTGTGTGTGTGTGTGTGTGTGTGTGTGTGTGTGTGTGACGTGAAAATCGACCCGATCGCCGACTCAGAGAAAGTGAAGACGAATCGCCGAAGCACAATAAAATAAAATAAAACGCAAAATAAATAGAATAAAATAAAATATAAAAATAAAAATGATGCAAGACAAAAACAGTAAGATGAAATAAAACAAGTGAGAAGAAAAAAAATGCTGAAATAAAATAAAATAATATACAATAAATTTACAAATTTAAATAAAAATGTGAAAAAAAAAGATTTTAAAAAATAAAATTAAAAAAATGAAAATAAAAATAAAATCCATTCGTCCGAACAGCTAGACGATTTTATGATCCATCCTTCCGTAAATATAAATGAAATTTAAATTTAGATCTTAAGAATTTACAGAATGTTTTATTATTTATTTACAGAATTATCTACACCACTACAGCACGATGCTGACGATAACGATAACGTCAACACTACTCATCATTCCAGATCAACCTGATACATCATCATCATCATCTTCATCATCATCATCTTCATCATCACTGAGATTAAATGAGTAAATATATTTCTATCGATTCGCCGCTGAGCCGAACTGAACAGTTTACGGTTCGTCTTCGCTTCGTCCAAACAAGCAGCTCTTTCATTTCCGCAGGAATTCCAGCGACGCTTTAACGCGGTTCGCTCTTTAACCGCTGCGAGGAAAAGGACAGAAACGGCAGCCGAGCCGAGACTCGCTGTGTTTACGAGCGTTAAAATGTCAGTCGCTAAAGAAGCAAATAAAAGGGGGAAAGGGGGAAAATATTTTGTAAATAAAATAAAATTAAAGTACTTTCGTGCTATATGCGATATACTGATTTATGTAGAAAAACACTCTAGAAGAATTATCAGCAAAAAATTTCAATATATTACAACAGAAAAGCGTTTATCATCCAAATAAATAAATAAATAAAGCTACAGTTTTACATTTTAAAAAAAAAGGAAACTTTAAATATTACAGTTGAACTGTATTTGCTATGTAAATAAATAAACAAATAGATTAAGATTAAGTGATTGATTAAGTGAGTGATTGACTGACTGACTGATTGGTTGTGATGTTAAAGTAAAGGCCATTTTAAGGCGGTGAGAAACAGAACCAGAAGAAGCAGAAGCTGAAGTCTGTGCAGTGAAAGTGTTCCTCAGTGACGAGTTTCCTCAGACACAGACACACACAGGCACACACACAGGAGCACATACAGACAAACACAAACACACACACAGGCACAGGCGCACACACAGGCGCAGAGACACACGCACAGGCAGACACACACACACACACATCCCAATGGAAACACTCGGTAACGTTGTCTTTCAATGTGACCTAAACTTTTGTGTTTTTACTTCTTATTAGAGATCAGAGAAAAAAAACGTTTAAGAATAATTTTTCAGTAGCCTCTAAAGAAGAAAATATTGATGAAGCCCAACTGATGATACGCAACGTTTTACCGGATATCTCTGGGGGAAAAAAAAAAGAATCCAACGTAAAACAGGTTAATGTCACGTGATAACAGCAGCCATGTTGGCTAACGTTAATGTCAACAACAACAACAACAACCAGTGAGAGGTTCAGTAAAGTGAATGTTCTGTATTTTTAAGTGAAGTGTTTCACTTATGAAATGAAATCAGTTTAGTAATTTATCAAGGAAAAAAGTAGATAATAATCTTAAAAAAAAAAAAAAAAAAAAATCAGCTGATAATAATGATAATAATAATAATGTTAAAAAGGCTTTCATGTGTGTTTCTATAGTAACAGCTCAGCTATAAGGAGATGTTTATTTGACATTTATGGAAGGAGTCTCCAGTGTCAGCGCCTTGCAACGGTTGTAACGGCGAAGAAGGAAATCGAGTCGAAACGAGAGCAAAAAGATGTATAATGCGAGATGGCGAAAAGGGGGCGGAGCTTCCAGGGGTGCTAGTTATTATCGGGGAGTTTAAAGTTTAAAACACCTACGCAACTGTCCATCACTCCAGATTCGTACGTTCATCTGAAAATTTTATTGTAAGTGGGAAAAAAAAAAAAAAGACGGACTTGTTATCGTATATTTTTGAGAGAGAACTCGTAGCAGCGTACTCCGGCGTTAAACGCGAAACAGGCTGGCTAATCTCACCCAGAGCTTCTGATCGTAGAAGAAGGCATCGAGCAGTTTGACGATGTACCGATGATCGCACGTAGCCAAGATGTCGATCTCTACGATGTAGTCCTCCAGCTCTTCTTCGCTCTTCGTCTCGATCACTTTGGCGGCAGCCAGGATGCCCGTGTCTCTGTTCCGGGCCTGAAAAGAAAACAATAATAATAATCATCACATTTAATTTAATTTCAGCGCACATCATCCACACCAGCGCTCGTGTTTAATTAGTCGCAGTGACGGCGTGTCGACCCTGAAGATAAAGATGCGTAGCTCAGCTCCTGTGCTGATGATGTCACTGCACACCGCTATCATGACGACGACGACGGCACGGCAACGAGTCCTCATCAACTTCCTCTAATGACTCGGAAACATCACCTGAATGACCAGGGTGGAGGAAATTATTTAAATAAGAAGTAAATAAACATGTACTGTGTCCCAACACTTTTCTCCTTCTTCTTCCTGCGAGCACATTTCTGCTTTTATTTTTTATTTATTTTATTATTTTTATTTATTTATTTATTTTCTGTCCGGTGACCTTGTTAGAAAGGTGCAATACAAACAGAACCAGAGACGGCACTTTTCCTTTCCCAGTACAGATAACGAAACTTTAGACATCAGACGGCACAGACATCAGACGGCACAGACATCAGACGGCACAGACACCGATACTCATCCGATATCATTTTCTTTAAAAATATTAAGCTTTAAACTGTTTTCTTTTTAATAACTGAAACACTTTACAGTTAAATTCTTTCACACAAAAACGCTTACGATGTAAATAAAAAGTATAAACACAATAAAATCAATTCTATCAAATTAAAAAAAAAAAACACTTTTTAAGTCTCTTAAATATACGTAAACATTTCCAAATCCAAAAATAATTTCTTTTCCAAAATCCAATTCCAATCTTTGCCATTTCTTACAAGATCCGATATCTGATATGTTTTCTCCGATATCCGATCCACAATTTTGTTTGATTTTCTGATATCGGCCCAATACTGATACCGGGTATTGGATCGGTACCATCTCTGGTTTAAACCTCTCTCTCTCTCTGTGTGTGTGTGTGTGTGTGTGTGTGGGCGGAGCCTCGTTTTACGTCATTAATATGCTACAGTATATAAGAGCTTATGTATACAGTAAACATTTCCAATTCCAAAAATATTTCTTTTCCACAAAGTCCAATCTTTTGTTTGTTACAGGATCTGAGGTCTGATCCAACTTTTTTTTTTCCGCTGGTATCGACCCGGTACTGATACCAGGTATCGAATCGGTGTCATCTCTAAACGGAACCCGTTATTATTAATAATAAAACATTCTCTATTAGAATGAAAAAAGCTGGTGCTACACGTTCAGCGCGAGGTGTAATAATGGCGGCTCGCTGCTCGACGGGTTTCTCCTGCGACAGTTCACTCGGACACGTTGTACTTTTTATCCGTTTATTTAAAGACACTGTGTCTTTTGCTTCACTGATCTTTTCGTGCTGAAGCAACAAAAGCGGTAAAGAGGAACCCCGAGACACGCCTACTTCATTCACTCCACGCCTGTCGAGCTCAGCACGACGGGAATTTTCCGCAGATGATGCGAAATTCGGGTCTCTGTGAACTCAACATGACCTGAAGAAGATCGCTACGACAGGAAATTAGCGGAACAAACGCTGGAACAAACACAGCAGAAGAACCTCAGCGCTTAAGGTCCGTTTCCTTCAGACTCTGTACAGTTGCAGTGTAGCAGCGAGACGACGTTATAATAATCTCATGTAAACAATTTCACCACAAAACCTTAGCGTACGTCGGAAGATAAGACTAAACTGAGCAAAATTTGGTGGGAGGGGCATACGCTTTTTCCCCTGTCAATCACCAGCCAATCGTGTGCGTCTGTCAGCTCATGTATGCGGAAGAGGGCGGATAGCGCTCAGGATATATCTGGTTAGAATTGAAGACAACAAAAATCCTAGGAGATGAAGTATGGTCAACACGGCTCTCATGTATATTTTCAATTTGGTCACCATCAGGTTTGCAACCGATCTGATCTTCACAGAAAAGGCGGACAAGCGTTATTTTCAGGCGTCGCACACATCGCCGTAGCAACCGGTCAAAACTCCGTATTTACACACAAAACAATGATTGCATTATTACAAAACATTTCTACGAAGGATGAGGGCACTCTTTTGACACACTCTGGACATTAAAGTCGGCTGATCTGGAAGAAGAGGTCGTGTGTGTTAAAACGGAAACACCTAGCGACACACACACACACACACACACACACACACACACTCACACACCAGATGATGATGACGGGGTCACGACCTCTCCTCCCTCGATCTTTCCTCTCTCTTCAGTCCTGGGTTTAATCTCGTTCACGTTAGCTAACTTTCACAACAAACTTGTCTTTTTTTTGCATCTTATCTCTGAATCTCTTGCTTATGTTCTGAGACATGAGGAAGAAACACAAAAACAGGAAACAAGCACTTTTTTTATTTCTTATTTTTTTTAAACTGATAAGAAGCACAGGTTTATGTTTGAGTAAAAGTCCGCGCACTCACAGCTGTCTGTAACAGAAGGCTGCATACTTCACCTCGTTGCTAGGTTACGGCCTTTAGCCCTAAAAGTCCACTTGGTGTGATAGATTTAGGACTAACTCACTTTTTATTTTAAATAATTATTAATTAATAATTAGAGAAACTCTAACTGGATGCAGGTGATTTCATGAAAAAGGTTTTGAACAGAATCTTTAAAATGGTTAAAAAAAAAAATTGTTAAGAAATTTAATTGGAAATTATTTTTAATTTAATATATAGAATTTCTTACAGTTATCAGTATTATTTTTTCTTTTTCAGTTTTTAAACAATTTTTTCGTAGACATTAAAGAACCTGTGCATCGTGAAAAATATCGTGTATCGTAGAAACGTCTTGATGTTTTGTGATAGGATATTTTTTGGCTAGAAATAAAATCTTAAGATCAAGGAGGAGTCACAACTCAGGAATTCACTTCCTGAAAGTCTGAGTGATCGCTCCTGTGTTTGTAAAAACAAATAAACACACACACAGTGTTTGAATTTATAAACCTCGGACGAGCTGAGAAAACTTCAGAAGGATCTGGAGGACAGAAACCCATCGTTTGCACCCGGAGTCCTCGTGAAAATCATAACGCCGTGCTTGAACTCGACACGCTCCAGTTCCTCACTGATGCTGGAGAAAGTGGGAGGAAGTGAGTCTTGTGAAATTCGCCCCCGAGTGACGCTCGTTTCCGTTCGCGCCGAGATGGGAGAGGTACTTTTACCTTCACGCACAACTCGTCTGGGCAACTCTAGTTTCATTATTACAGATAAAAATTGCTTAACCAGTGTTTAACAGGAAGAGAAACTACACCCTGTGAAACGCTGCTTGTGCTAAAGTGCAAAATGATGTAAACTGCATTTAGGAGTGAGAGAAATAAATCTTCAGAACATATAAATATACAACAAAACATGAAACTAAAAGTAATTTCGTTTTAAAAGTGCTCATCTGGAAGCACATTACATACCATATATTATTATTTATATTATATATTTTTAACATGATGTGCTCTATATATATATATATACACATTTTTTTTTATTTATTAAAGTCCAACAAGAGAAAGGAGAATAATTTCGATAAAGGAGTACGTTTTTAAAAACATTAACTCGCACTTGCTATATGTTACCAAAAATAAAATACTTAAATTTCTTGCTGATGTTATTCGATATTTTGTAACAAACATGAATCATGAATAGAATCGAATTACATTACGGTAATAAAAACGAGTACGGAAGAATATTTCATTTAAGAACGGAACGTTTCGGCAGGATTTTGTTAATCAGCGTGGGTTGAAGTCGTAGATGAGCGTCAGACTAAACATCGGCTCCGGAGGGAAAACATCTGCGCACAGACAGAAGCCTCTCCCTGTGATAAAAAAATAAAAGGAAAAGGAAAGAAAAAGAAAACAGGAAGTGCTCCTAGATCAAACCTGAGAGACAGATAACGCACACCAGAGCGACGAGGTCAAGTCTGCGTTTAACGCAGCAGATTGCTGGGTGATTTTTAAACACATTCATAGCAGGTTGAAGCTAAAATTTAAATTTAACGCTGAATTGAACGTTGCTTACGATAAACGTTAGAAACGCGGGATCGTCTTTAGGGTCAGGTGATGCAGAGCCCAGACGTTTATATCAGCTGTTTATTAAATGCTCATCATCTTAAAGGATTAATTCACAACTCCATAGATTTTAGATTCCGCTGAAATTTGACCTAATGACCTTTTCTGAGTGATTTTTTTGTTTTTAAAAAAAAGTCGCTATCTGACAGATACAAGCAGCTCCGCTGATTCGCTCGCGCTTCTTAGATCAATCAATCAACAGACATATTTTCTTGTTAAATCTATAACACTGACTCAGGAAGATATACATCACCCTATACATCACTCTATACATCACTCTATACATCACTCTATACATCACAGTTAGCTGGCTAGCTTGTTGTTGCGAACAAAACTCGAACATGGAGGCGTCCGTGTTTTTTTCTTTTTTTTCCCCACCTCCCACTTTCGTAGCTCGAATGCACGGAGGTCAAAAACGACGTGATTGCGTTCTGAGCGCTAATCGAGGCCCATGGGGGCAGGAATCACGCTGCCCCAGGACATGTTCAGGACACGAGCAGAGGACAGGGCAGGTAACCAGGTTGCCAGATTGTGATAAAATACTCATCGTCTGCCAAAATCCTGCTTCAGAACAGAATTAAATCTAATAAATTTCTGCAAACAAAGGCAGAGTGTAAATTCAGACGGTGTGTATATGAAGTACGGAAACATTTCTATTGCAAAGTTTGAAAAAAGGAAAGGAGGATTATCTTCGTACACACACCCACCCACCCACCCACCCACACCCACACCCACACACACACCCACACACACACCCACACACACACCCACACACACACCCACACACACACCCACACACGATCTTGTTCCCCCGACACAAAAAAAAGAATAAGAGAAAAATGTGTATCCCTTTTCCAATGCTTGAATTTTTTAATCTTTTTTTATCTTTGAGGTGTTGAGGTGGAAACGTTGCTGAAACCTGGCAACCCTGGTTACTGACATTAACCCGAACGTAATTACGTCTAAAACCGCTCAGAACGAGCCGCTAGACCGTACGCCGTAACCCGTGATCAAGTCTCAACTCCATTTTGTTTGTCATTTTTAGCGTTATGGTATTAGCTGGGGTTTAAGAAACTAATGTTTCAATTATTTCATGTTTTCTGTCTGTTTAATATTATATTATATTATAAGCAGTAAATCAGAACAACGAACTTCAGCTGAACAGCCGTGGCACGGTTTCTTAATTTTAGGCTATGACTGCTGAAATGGGGTTTATCTGCTTCCCTTGATAGTTGACAAACTTCCTGTATGGTACACAATCTGCAACCACAACACGCTAACGTCATTACGCTGCCTACACGCTGATCGACACCACAGATAACGCACCAGGCTGCGGATTCTGCTCCTTCTCGAGCAGGCCGAACAGAAAAAACACCCCGTGTGAAGCGCTAGCGGCTGTTTTGTACAGAATACGACGACTGAGGGAGTTTTTAAAGCGTCGCTGGTTAGCGATAAATATATCAGCTAGTTAACGAGATAGTGGTCATGGAGTGTGTGTAAACTTTTTAAAGCAATGACACACGACGTTCAAGTCAGGAAAGGAAGCTGAAAACAGAGCAGAGTGGACTTGTAAGACATTTAAATACATTTTGCAAATAATTATTTTAGAATTTTTTTTAGAGTTTTAAATTTAATGGTGTTTCTAAGGACAATGTGTGTTTTAATTTTAGTATCAATTTTTGTACAAGACTCGATTCTGAAAGAGTTTTGAGACTAAAGATATAACTTTATAGAATTATTTTTCTGTACGAATTATTAAAAATTATGAAATATTACCCATGATTCAACGGGAGACACGTGTAGAAGTGTTACTTGGGTTTTTTTTTTTAATACTGTAAACTTTCTAGACCATTAATTACACACAAACACCAGCATCTGTTTCCGATTGGCTGCACACACACACACACACACACACACACACACACACACACACACAGAAGTATTAAAACCGCCCTGTTATTCGCTGTAACCAATGAGCACAGAGACTCTGTACCACATGACCTCCTGCAGCGAGTCTAATTTTAAAGCGAGACAAACGTACGCTTGTAGCGAGAACGAACAAACAAACGCTGTGTAAATGTTTACTTTAAAAACTAACCAGTAATCTGGATTAATTTTATTTTTAAAAATCTGATAAACTCTAGAAGGAGTGAACAGTAATTCCAGCGAAGGGGTTAACGAGACGACTGCGTGCTCCAGATCCAGCTGGAGTTGAGACGTGTACAGACGTGTAACTAGTTATTTTACAGCTATAATAGAAAAGTCTTTGGAACTATTAAAACGATAAAAACAGACGTCAGCGTCGTCACGCTTTCAGTTTCCAAACGTCTCGACTGAGACGAATTAAATTTAAAGCATCGATGAAGCTCTTTTTGCAAAAAACAGCGTCACATTGTGCAGAATCTGGTTATAAAAATCACTTTTTAGAGCAAACATTACAGCTGCTGCTGAGGCGAGCGTGTTTTAACGAAACTCCACCCACTTCCTGTATAAACCACGCCCACTTGGAAAGGCTCCACCCATCTGTGATTAGAGTTTTAACTAATTAACTGAGCTGAGCTGTTATTTTTGTGGTTTTAACTCCTTCATATTCACCGCAAAAAAATCTGAACATTGTGTTGGACTTAAATTAGTTTTATTTCTATTTTATATTGTTTTTGTTTTCTTATTGGTAGAAATTGTAATTCTGTATTATTCACAAAACTACAGTAACAATTTTAGCGTTATTGTATTTTATAGAAAGATATAAAGTTCTGAATGTTCTGATTTATTTTTCCTGCAAAAGGTAAAATATAATAAACATCGTCACTGACGTTAAACCCAAGATTTCCTTTTTTTTTTTTTTTTTTTTTTTTTTTTAAATAAATTTGAAGGAGGAGACGGTTGCGGTTTCAGCCCGCACCCCCCCAGCGTGAATTTATTAACACCGTAAACCAACACGGGTGAGGAGCAGCGATTAACCCATTGGGCACGGAAATG
>CM075017.1:23832465-23852717 GCA_037576675.1 Pangasius sanitwongsei | reverse complement strand
GCGATACGAGATAACCTGTTAAATACTGCGATACGAGATAACCTGTTAAATACTGCGATACGAGATAACCTGTTAAATAGCGCGATACGAGATAACCTGTTAAATACCGCGATACGAGATAACCTGTTAAATACCGCGATACGAGATAACCTGTTAAATAACGCGATACGAGATAACCTGTTAACTTATTGACGTATTAAAATCATTCAGTTATCGCGATATTGACATTTGTGATATTTCGATAATTTCGATATACGGTGCATCCCGACAGGAAACGCTTTCTTCAACACGTACGCATCAATCCCGTAAAATCCGCACATCGTCCGATTCCTGGCGCTGATCCGACGCCGGGACGGGGAATAAACTCGAGTAACTGCACTTCGTTACTACTCCTTACTTTCATTATATTTTCATTTAAAACTTGTTGCAAATCTCCTTGAGAGTTTTCTTTTTTTTCTGCGAGAGTGAGAATGAAAACTTTACGTAAAGCGCGACATAAATTAGAAACCGTAAGATTTTTTTTTTCCCTGAGGAAACTGGAAATTCTTAACTTAAGCACTGAAACCACTGCAGTGAACAAAATTGAGGTACTGAAGTGATACATGTTTGTGACACAGATTCACAATAAACAATACAAAAAACAACAACAACAACAACAAAAAAGTTTTCATTTGATTCAGTCTCGTAATTTATTTTCTTAGTAAGAGGTTGGTTTTTAGAGCTGGAGTCACCGATTCATACGGGACGAGGCGTCTAATCTGCTACGTTAAAATGAGTCAGTAAATTCGGAACCAATGCTAAAGCAGCAGGTTACGTATTAAATTTCATAAATTAATTATTTAGGTTTCATGATTTAGGTAGTTACATTAGCTAGGTAGATAAATTTAGTAAATTAGCTAGTTAAAGTTTTGCGATTTAGCTAGGTAAATTAGCTAGGTAGATAAATTTGGTAAATTAGCTAGTTAAAGTTTTGTGATTTAGCTAGTTAGTTAGGTAGATAGTTACATTTGATAAATTAGCTTGTTCAAGCTTTGCGATTTCACTAGTTAAATTAGACAGGTAGTTAAGTTTTGTTTTCTTGCTAATGTGTCCTAGCATTCAGTCCCAAAACGTTCACTGAACATCAGTTAAGCAGAAAGAAAAATTCTAGGAATTTCCGTGTTAGCGGGATGTTTTCCTGATGACTGACTGCTTAGCGAACTAGCATGTCACGCAGGTTTGGGGAATGATGAACTCACGGTCAGTTAAAAATATTTAATTTTTACTCTGGAGCACTTGAGTAGGTTTAAATGTCGATACTTTCACACTTTCATATTTCTGCTTGTAACTGACTGTGACTCCAAAGTTCCTCCAGTGATGATACCAGGTGGAGTATCGCGATTCTCAATACCACAATGATACTCAAAAATAAACACATTATTCAAAACGAGAAAACCAACAGGAAAGACGAGAGGAAGTGGAGTCTATGTGGAATCTACGGTGCGTAACAATTTATAGAAAATGTAAACAATCACGTCACGTCGCGTCTCGCCTCCGCGCCTCCGAGCAGAAAACGCAGTCAGCTCACACTCCTCTTACACCACAGCAACTTATCAACCATTTCACTTACGTTATAGCAGCTATAAACAGCCTTTCCTTTAAATGTAAAAAAAAAAAAAAAAAAAAAAAAAAAAAAAACTAAGAAGCGTAAACTCCTCTGTGAAGATTTCAGAAAACTAAAAAAGTTACAGCTTCACCTCTGACTGTTACAAAGCACTGACACTGAAGACTCCTTCCATAAATGTTGAATAAACATCTCCTTACTTCACAATGTGTCCACCATTATTATTAATAGTGCAGCATCCGTCGTACGAGTCCCTGTGAATGAGCTGTTACTATAGAAACGATAACGTATTGATATAGACTTGTGACTGCACTACTGTCAGAGCTGCTGTTATAGAAAATTAATCAACATCCTTCTCACGACTCGAGCGTGACGTGCGATAAAACTATTCAGGTGATTAGGACAACATGCCTAAGAAGACAGAGGTGTGTGTGTGTGTGTGTGTGTGTCTAATAAAGTGTTATAGAGTAAGTCTAAGCTTTAAAATCACCAACAACACTGCAGCACCTGGTCTATTATTTCATTAAACGTATAAAATCTAAGCATTAAATAATTAACATCCATTAAACACAAAGCTTACATGCCAATTTTGAATGTAAGGTGCGTTCATACTGGAAATATCGCGAGATCTGTACCTAACGTATCGTGAAAACTAAGTATCGCGATATGATGTTTCTGTCCAAACCGCTTAGACGCATTGTGATCATATTTTGACAGGTTTCATGACAACACCGATGCAGTTGGACTGGTTTGGATGGCGTATGTGGTGGAAAAACACTCTTTCCTCATCTGTTAACCCAAATAACAGGTTAAATTTAAACTAAACTCACCTTATAAACTTTGCCGAACGCTCCATCGCCCAGTTCTCCCACAATCTCCCACACTTCAGCCGGGTTCACGTTCCGATGGACATGTTCGTACTGCTTCACTTTCTTCTTGTCACTCGGAAGACGAAAGATTTTGCCGAACAACGACATGTTGAATTAAAAAATATGTTTAAAAAAAAAAAAAATCCAACAATTTACGCGTTTAAAGCCTAGAGAGATAGCTAGCTAGTTTGCCAGCGCGCGTGTGTGTTGGTGCGCGTGCACGCGTTGTGTGTTTGTGAGGTAATTTTTTTTTCCCCCCTCAAAAAAATAAAAAACAAAAAAAATCAAAAAGTCACAAAACTCGCGTTATCCGATATTCCACTGTGTGACAGCAAACTTCATCGTCGCTGACGGAAGTCTGAAAAACTATAAATAAAAACGTGCCGTCGTAAAATGAAAAAAATGAGGAACAAAAAAAAAAAAAACGAGAGAAATTAAGCACAGCGTTTATTCGAGAAGAAATTAGCTACAATGCTAACGGAGTCATCCTGAGGCGCGCGCGCGCGACAGTCAACGAACCCCTCGCGCCCACCTGTAGAGACTGAAGCTCGCGCTGTGGAACTCTCTCCACAACTCCGGCACACGCCCCGCCCACTCTGTCCAAACCACGCCCCCTTTCATGTGTCGTATAAAAGCTTCAAATGTTCGCATGGGACTTGTAGTTTTATTCGTGTTTTTTTAGAAAAAAGAAAAGTATCACACGTTTGTTTTTAAATATGATCCAACTATTTAAAGAATTTGGAAACATATATATATGTGTGTGTGTATGTATATATATAGCATCTTTTCATTTTTGATAAACTTTAACCCAAACCCAGCCACACATTGCATCATATACAACACTTCTCCTAGATTTATTGAACCAAAGTTGACTTTTTTTTTATTTTAATTGATTAATAATTAGATCAGGTAATGAACTTGCTATAAGAAACATAACAGTGTGACTTAAACTGAGTAATCAGGCTTAGAACTTGGGTTCTTCAAGTGGTTCTTTGTATAATAATGGGTTCTTAGTTTGCTGAACGGGTTCTAGATTGAAACTGTTCCTGTTTTTAAACATAAATATATATATATGAATAATATCACAGGCCTCCAGGATGTGCTTCATGGACCAGCTTTGAGAACTATGTCTGCAGAGAGACTACTGAAGAACCCTTGAAGGTTCTAGACTTGCGCTTGTGTTTAATAACTAAACATTACCTGCAAAAATAATAGTTGGTAATATCTCCACCATCATCATTTCATTACTAAGATACTAATAATAATAATAATAAAGAACCAAGGAACGTACGCTTACATCAAGAACCTCTGAGGAACCTTGAACAGGAACCAGTTTTGAGAACCTCAGTTCTACACCCACTTTATACAAAACCATTCAGGATGTTTTTATGGAAGGTTTCAGACTCTTTCAAAGAACAAGTTCTCACTTCTGGTTATTTGAATTCATAATTTTTCATTTCCAGATCATTAATCATTTAAACAGTTAATGTTTGGTGAGAATTAATGAAACTTTAACATTCTGATCCAATCAGGAATAAACAAAAAGAGAGAGAAAATAAAAAAATACAAGAGAAACTTGAGGATGTTGTAATGAAGGTGTTGGTGAAGGAGAACATCTGGCACAATGTCGCCACCTTGTGGTCATCAAGTGTAAGTATAAAAAAACAACATTTTTCTGAATTATTTTTTAAATAAAACAGAAAAACGCTTATAAAGAGTATCAGAAAATTTCAAACGTCACATTAAATGCATTAAATATATAATATTAGTATTAATTATACTAAATGTTATGCTATTAAATATACAGTATATTGAAGAGTCAGATTCTGTTAGAAATAAAATGTAAGGGAATAAAAAAGTAAATAAAGAAAGGTAGAACTATCTTGCTTTTTCACTCATGGTATTTATTCCTACACATTTTTAACAGAAGTGTTATTTCCTAAAAGTCAAAATTTATGCAACCTGCAAATTCAAGTCACGAAAACCATTTAAAGAGCAAATCGTTTACGCGTGAAAGAGTTAACAGGTGGCTCAGTGCCAACATCATAACTACAGTTCCTCAGGATGTGATTAGATATTATATCAGTAGAACCCCAGCTGTGTGTGGATGTAAAATCTTTTGAAGCTTCACACATTCCTCACGTCCTGACGTCACTGCATTCCCAGCATGCTGCATGTCTTATTCTGTGATCTGAATTTAATTTAGTTTATCTCTGCACTTCCCGAGGCGGCTCCATTTACCAACAAAAACCTGAAAAATCACTTCTGAGAGCCAAAACTAACAGATGATGCATTCTCTGAGACGATATCCATTTTTAAACAAACATGACTGAGACTGATTGGAATGCAGCGTTAAACAAATGAAGGAAAGGATGTGTGTGTGTGTGTGTGTGTGTGTGTGTGTGTGTGTGAGCTCTCTTAACCCCTTACACCAAAAGAACATAATACATAATCATGTGTGAAGAAACATGTGAAGGTCCATTTCATCACATCAAGCCCCTACAATGTGCAACTCAAATAAACACACATGACATCACGTGAACAATATACGATCACGTGAAAATGAAACCACGTGCTCTATATGTGAAAAGTAAACATGTAGAAGCTCCACAACGTTTTTTTTTTCTTCACTTCTTAACCCTCTGCGTCCTCCTTCACGCTCCTCCTGACTGCTGGTCTTCTCCACTTCCTACAAATCACGATCGCGCTTCTATTCCTCTTTCATCATCACATTTTTATCTTCTTTCCACAGAAGCGATCCTGCAGATTATCTTGTCCAGCAATCCTGCCACGTTCCCGCTGCATCTCATCCCTTCCACAAAGCTCCAGAGCATCTCGCAAGACCTCGTCCTCTTCATCTCTTCCATTATAAATGACTCCATAACATCTGGTCATGTATCGTTCCTTCAAGAAACCCACTCTGGATCCCTCATCAGCAATTACTGACCTGTTTCACTTTTCTCTTTTCTATCTAAAATCCTTGAACATATTGTCTAAGATCCAAACCAGTCTGGTTTCAAAGCAGCACTTTGGCTGAAAAGCTTCATGCTGCTAGATCATCCAAACTGTCATCAGTCCCCATCCTCCTCGACCTCTCAGCAGTGTTCGACATGGAACTGGTCACACGGCATGGTGGTGGTTTGCTTCTTAACAGGAGAAACGGTCATATGAGGTGACATGGAGGAGATCCATATCTGCTCCATGCAGATTCTTCACTGGAGTTCCACTATGCTCAGCAGTTGTTCCTCTTCTGTTCTCCCTCTATCCTTGATCTCTTGGTGAGGTCATATCCTCACATGGGTTTTCATACCACTGCTATGCTGATGACACTCAACTCATCCTCTCCTTTCCTCCCTCAGACACTCATGTTTCTGCTCGGATCTCAGCATGGTTAACAGACATCTCGTCATGGATGTTGAGCTGACCTGAGCTGCTCTGCTGTACATCCCTGGACATGTATCTCCATGTCAAGACCTTGTGATCTCCCTGGACAGCTCTCAGATCTCACCATACTTGTCACATCAAGCAATCTCCAAGTAGTTCTGGTCCACCACGAGAAGGAAAACATGTCCTTCTCACTTCACATTGCCAAACTGACTTGCTCATGCAGGTTTCTTCTTTCTAACATCAGAAGGATTTGTCCATTTCTATCCTCAGAGGCATCTCAGGTGCTTGTTCAGTCCCTTGTCATTTTGAGACTGGACTACTGCAACTCATTCAATTCAATTCACTTTTATTTGTAGAGCGCTTTTAACAACGGACATTGTCACAAAGCAGCTTTACAGCAATATATAAACTCAGGATATAAATTTTAAATGTATGAATTTATCCCTAATGAGCGAGTCAGAGGTGACGGTGGTGAGGAAAAACTCCCTGAGACGATATGAGGAAGAAACCTTGAGAGGAACCAGACTCAGAAGGGAACCCATCCTCATCTGGGTGACACCGAATAGTGCGATTATAAATAATTCCCTTTATATAACTGTGGACTACATGGACAAATAGTGCAGTTGTGTAACCAGTAAATTCATTACAATTTTCAAATGAAGTCTATTTTGTTGAAGTTATCAACTGTTCACTGATGGAGACTTGAGTTCAAAACTATTTGTTGGAATTGCAGTCCTAAAGCTATCATAGCAATTGTATTCCTAAGCCATTATAGCAAAACTGTTTATATCAATGTCAGTCCTAAAGTTATCTTCATGATTTCTAAGTGTATCTTTAGGCTGTCCGTGTTGGAGGCCATCCTCGGCAGCATGGAGTGGTTTCCAAGTGATGAGAACTCCAAGCAGAAGTAGGGCATCAGGATGGATCAGGCAGGTCCTCGCTCCTGTCAGGTCTGCCTCTGAGCGCCTCTGACCTCTGCATCTCATCCAGAATGCAGCTGCACGACTTGTTCTGAATCACCACAAGTTCTACCACACCAACCCATTGCTACGCTCCATCCATGAGCTCCCACGGCCACAAAGCCTAAAACGGACCAGCGCCCGCCTACTTAATAAAGAGCTTATTACACCCCGCACTGCACCACGCTCCTTTCAGTTACAGTATCCTCCACCATCTCTCAGGATACAAGGAAAACATGCATCATGGCTCTTCTCTGTCCTGCACCCAGGTGGTGAATGAACTTCCCCTGGCTGTAGACTAAAGACCTCTTCACCAAGCACTTGAATTAGCACATTATTTATGTATTATTTAAAAAAAAGATACTCCCCAACCTCCCGACTAACCTAAGAACAAGGTCTTTAGACTGATAGTTCTTTTATTTTTATTATTAATTAATAAAATTACACATAAAAGTAGCTACATGATTCGTGTGTGAACAAAATGTGAGAAATGAGTGAAATCTGCCAAATGCCATAAATGTAAATGTAAATGTAAAAATAACAAGCAAAGTGTTTGAAACCCACGTGTATGAATCATGTGATTATTCACACTTGAAGTTCATGTGACTTTTCGATAAAGTTAAGTCTTAAGTTAAGTTTCCTTTCCCAGCACGTTTGAGATGAAACACAGCGTGTGTTTATGTGGAGACTCGTCACTAGATGGCACAGAACACTCACAGGTTCTGCTGTCTGAAATCCAAACATCTCTACAGACCAGCAGGAAGGGCGTTTAAAACCTCTAACTCAAGACTTTCTCAAGTTCAAGCAGAGTTTCAGTGTACACTCTGATCAGGCAGACGTTCTTGTTCAGGAGACACAAAGTACTCGAAGAACCTGTAATTGAAAAGAGTAGAAGCTAATGCTGGTTCGTATGAATGCTGGAACAAAAGGTCAAGTTTACGTAAAAAGGGAAAGTACATTAAAAAAAAATAATAAAGCCTCTTCAAGGTTTCTTTAGATAGTTTTACTTGGAAAACGAACAAGGGTTTTACTTGGAACCCTTTTTGATTGGAAAACAAGAACCTTTTAGAGTTAACTACGATATAAAAACACCCCCCCCACACACACGCAAGCGCACACACACACACAGACACACACACAAAATCTGTCCCTCTCAAATCCTGTATTAAACTCCATGACCATGTCCACCACTGCAACCTACGTAGATTATAATATTGCAAAATAACTATATATTTAGTTTAAAGTTTTAAAAAGTAGGATCAAAACCATGCAGTTCCCCTAAACACTGATGTCAGGGTCATCCTGGTCAGGGCCATGGTGCATCCAGAGCATATCCCGGGAACACTGGACGTGATGCCACCTGCTGGCATGTTTCTGGGAGATTGAAGGAAACTGGAGAACTCAGAGGAAACCAACACAGGTATGGGGAGAACATGCGCAGAGACGAAACTCAGACGGTCACAGCCCACCTACCTAATAATAATAATAATAATAATAATAATAATAATAATAATGGATGCTCAGCGTAGTCACCTCACAGCTCCAGGGCTCCTGGTTTGCTCCTGAGCTCGGGCTACTGTCTGTGCAGTTTCTCATGTTTGTGCTCCCCGTGTCCGTGTGGGTTTCCTCCGGGTTCTCTGGTTTCCTCCCAAAAAAAAAAGAAGAGAAAAACATGCTGGTAGTTGGATTAGCGACTATAAATTGGCCCCTAGGTGTGAATAAGTGTGAGAGTGTGTGTGGTGATGTATTGATGTCCCATTCAGGGTGTATTCCCGCCTCACACTCAGTGTTCCTGGGATAGACTCCGGATCCTCTGCCACCCTGAGCAGGATACACACTCCTCGCTTAGTGCACACACACACACACAAACACACACACACACACACGATGACACGCACACACCGACGTGACATTGATGATACACACTTGCACGTGGTAAGAATCCTCTGCTGAGGAAAATACTGTATATTCACAGAAGTCATTTATTCAACACAATTACTAGACCGTGAAACTGAAACCTTTCTCTGTGGACCGCGAGAGTAAAAACAAAAGCAGCGTCAGGAGCAATTTGGAAAAAGTAAGCTGTTTGCAGACGCAGGTGAAGCTGGAAAAGAGCTGTGTGAGCACGACACATCTAGTCTGATTGAGTAAGCCTCAGCTGCCAAGTCTCTAATGGCGATCTGGCTCGAAGACGAGGGCTATCCGGCTCGTTCTGCATCTGAATGATGATCTCGCTCACATAAGATGGATGAATTCTGGAGGGGATTCGTTTTAGTGCCGTCGGCCGTAAGCAAATTTCCCACCAGGCAGTTTCTATGACCTTCAGTCCATGCAATTTAGAAATGCACACTTACAGTGCAAGCGTGTGTTTTGTGAAAGCAGCGATCTCTCGCTGCACGATTCACGCTGTGAAGAGCGAACACAGCTATGCACTTTAATTTAATTTAACTTAAAATAACGTCTTTCCTCTGTACAGTGGAATATACCGGAGTCCAAAATGAATATACATCTAAAAATACATATAGTTTTGAGGAAATACAGTTTGGAGCTCTAGAATTAGGTCTGGCATTAGATCCTCTCTTTAAATTGTATAATATTACAATTTAAAATAATATTCATGTCCCTGTTAATAATCAAACGTCTCAACATGACAGGTTTAGTCACATTCTTAAACAGGAAGAGAAGTAGATTAGAAAAATATAAAGCAAATTCAGGTGTTGAATTAAAAATAAAGTGTTAAATAAAGACCCACAGCCTTGAATTAACTTCTGCAGTATTGATTTAAGTCTTAGATCTTAAATTAAATGCATCAGGTCCCTCAAGATTTCCTTTTTTATATAGGGAAGCTCTCTCTCTCTCTCTCTCTTTGTCTCTCTCTCTCTCTCTCTCTGTCTCTCTCTCTCTGTCTCTCTCTCTCTCTGTCTCTCTCTCTGTCTCTCTCTCTCTTTGTCTCTCTCTCTCTCTCTCTGTCTCTCTCTCTGTCTCTCTCTCTCTTTCTCTGTCTCTCTCTGTCTCTCTCTCTCTCTGTCTTTCTCTCTCTATCTTTCTCTGTCTCTCTCTTTCTCTGTCTCTCTCTGTCTTTCTCTCTCTCTCTTTCTGTCTCTCTCTCCATCTGTCTTGCTCTCTGTCTCTCTCTCTTTCTCTGTCTCTCTCTCTGTCTTTCTCTCTCCCTGTCTGTCTCTCTCTCTTTCTCTGTCTCTCTCTTTCTCTCTCTCTCTGTCTTGCTCTCTCTCTCTCTCTCTCTCTCTCTGTCTCTGTATCTCTGTCTCTTGCTCTCTTTCTCTCTCTCTCCCTCTCTCTGTCTCTATCTCTGTCTCTTTCTCTCTCTCTCCCTCTGTGTGTGTGTCTCTCTCTCTCTCTCTCTCTCTCTCTCTCTCTAAGACACATTATTGGTATGCAGGTGAGAGTGCTGTAATGCTTACAGTCGCTCCAATCTGGCAACCCTGAGCATTTTTTTATTTTTTTGTACGAACACTTGGTGAAATCCGAGGAGTCACAGAGGAGCGTTTCATCTTTCTTCCTCAGCATCTTTATTCTCCTCCTCCTTCTTCTTCATCATCATCACCTTCATCATCACCCCCTGTCTGAACCCCGAGGTGAGTTGTTTGTGCTGTTTGTGGGCTTTGACTGTGCTCAGGAATGATCTTGGCTCTGTCATTGCCTGTCCTCGGCTCCAGCACTGCGGCTTTCCCTGGAACCCTTGAGTTCACGCTGCTTCCTCTCTGGACTGAGCTTTTCATCCAGTAAACGCTGATGAGTTTCACATTCCTGCACACCTTCACGCAGCCGAGACATTTGCATGTCCTCTAAAAATAAGATAGGACTTATCTGGTGTAAGTTAGGAGTCAAGTCAGTCTTACCTGCACAGTAAAACAAGTTCTGACTCTATGCAGAAAAAAAAACTTTCAGGCTTTTATTACAGATCTGATATTTATTTTCGCACATATTTTTCTATTTATACTCAGTTACATAACTATCCGGCGTAGTCTAATTAACTGACGCTAATAATAATTATAGCACTCCAATTAAATGTATGATTAAAGGTTGCACGAGCTGATCTGTTGAGTTTATGGGCCAATCACGTACTCCGATGCGCACAGTGTTGCCAGATTGGGATTAATTCACCTTAAATCTGGGCTGTGCTTAAACACATTGAGCTGTATTTAATTCAGATCAGATGTAATTTAGTTAGTGTGCAGGTTCAGGGTTGCCAGATTGGATTACATTAGCCTCTTCCCAGTCAAATATTTTACAAGGTACTCATTGCACTATAAATCCTGTAACTTTCCTAAATTCCCAAATAAAAGAGACATAACTCTTGGTCATGATATGAATATGACTATGTTGAATTCTGGATTCTGATTGGTCAGAAGGTGTTGATTAATTTTCTGTAACAGAAGCTAGTGCTTCAAATCACAGGTTTATATTAATAAGCTCGTTCTAATACGTTATCGCTTCTATAGTAATGGGGACTTGTACAGTAGACGCTTCACTAATAATAAAAACAGATTAAAAACCTTGTGTATTCGATGTGGTGAAGTTTTCCGTAAGGGAAATGTGTTTATTTAACATTTATGGAAGGAGTCTCCAGTGTCAGCGCTTTGTAACTGTCAGAGGTAAAGCTGTAACTTTAGGTTTTTCCGACATCTTCAGGACAGAGGAGTTTACGCTTCTTTGACGTTTCTCGGTAACACAACAGACTGCGTTTTTTTTTGTTTGTTTGTTTTTTGTCCTATTAACTTGAAGAGAGAGAATAAAGAGAGGCTGGTGAGGGAACGACTGTTTATAGCTGCTATAACGTCAGTGAAAACGCTTGTCTTAGTGACGTTCCGCAGCATTGATGCAACTATAAATGGATATAAAGATATACCACTCTTCAATAAATAGAAAAAAATTGTAAACATTAGTAAATTGCTGTGGTATAAGAGGAATAAAACACTCGGGGACGTGCTGTATTAGGAAAACAGTAACTCAGTTTCATTGCACAAAACACACTGTGGTTTATTCCTTATATATATAAAATTTAAGACTCACAGTCCCTTAATTTTGTTTTACTATTGTTTATGATTAATTAGTGACCTCCACCTTCTATCTATCTTTATTTATTTATTAAAATTATACCGACCATGCTGATCAATATGCTATTATTTTCTAACTAAAAGCTTACAACCTGGCAACGCTGGCTGATTTTATAATGAACTGTGCAGGAATTAAACTGTAATTATTAGAGGAAGACATGTTGTCCATTATAGTCCAATCTGGCAACCCGCCTCATCGCTTCTAACGGTCGCGGGTGAATATTCTGGAGGGAAAACCTTTGTTAGCCGTTATTGCGGTCCGCGCGCAGGTTATTTAAATTTTTAAATACAAACACCTAACCGCTCTTTCCCTAACGAAATTAGCACAGACACCTTATTTTAATACAAATATTACCTTTATGCGCGTTTTATGACTAATAAACTGAAACGTGAGGTAATCATTATGGAGTAACACACATAACCTGTCAATTTACAAGTATATAAGTGCAAGTTTTCATTATTTATTGATTTATTTAAATCTGAACAACTTCAAAATGGCGTTTTTATTAGCCACAATCCACCAGAGGCTTGCTATGTATACTTTCACCATTTCTTTCTTTATTTATCTACAGAGAGGTTACCATTAGCTAATTTTATCACTTTGTCCATCTACAAGTTGTTATGTACTATTTAATAATTTCCTTCTAATTACTAAAATAATGTATATCTTATTTTATATGTATCGCTGACAGACTGAAGTTCGGTTCTTTGAGTCGACTCTTCTGGTGAACTCACATATGTAGTGCAAAGTCATGTAGTTTTATTAATTAGAAGGTAAAGTACGAAGGTAAAGTAACACTAGCTATAGTTAGAGAAAGAAGAATAGTCAATGAATAGTCAAGTATTTCAAACTCTTCACCTTTAGGGGAAAAATGGCAGTGAGTCGATTGGGAGTCGAAAGATTCGGATCTTATGAGTGAGAGTGATGAGATCTGACTCACTGAAAAGAATCGGTAGTATTCCTATCAACAAAACACTCCTCATCAGATTAGTGTTTGGCTGTTATAGTTCCCTGAGTATTTTCATATTCATCTTTGTGAAATATAGGAATTTTCTACTCTTTTTTTTTAGTGAGTCAGACCACTCGGCTCGGTTCACCAATACGAGCCGAATCTTTTCATTCCTGAACGACTCATTGCTTATATTGCCAGTTGTTGACCTTTGCCTCAATGTTCACTGAAACATTATTCTCTGATTTACAAAATAAAATAATACTTTGCCTTATGATTGTTATTATATCAATTTAAATAAATGTAAAAGCAGCAATGTGCTACGCGGTTTCAGATACACTAAGCATGTTTCAATCAATATTTTGATTGTGTTTAGCTTTTATTAAGGAATAATATGAAGAAGATTCCTGTATCTTTACCCATTTATTAATATATTCACCTCTGTAATAAACTTTATTAAATAAATTATTAAGCATTATTAATAAATACAAACAGCTTTTCAGGTATGACTCAAATGATTCCTTAAAGAGTCATCTCAAAGAGTCGACTCACTCACAAATGACACATCATTACTAAGGAAGCTAAGGAGGTGGAAGTCCTCCTGAATTGCTAGTTGTGTGTGTGTGTGTGTGTGTAGGAGGAGTGTCTGGCTCTCATCATCATCATCACTGTGTGTGTGTGTGTGTGTGTGTGTGGGAGGAGCGTCTGGCTCTCATCATCATCATCACTGTGTGTGTGTGTGTGTGTGTGTTTCTGTTCTTCCAGCACTCCTCATGTTTCTGTGAGCCGGAGCGATGGGACTCGGATCGTCCAGCAGATCCGCTGACAACCAACACAATGAAGAGGGTGAGCATTTTTTATGATGTCAGTTTTTTATAATCAATATCAATAATAATCAAAATATTTATTTATTATATTTATTCCATTCATTCTCCTTATTTATACTGGATTGTTTTGATGGCTCACAGATGGGAAAACCTGGAAAAAAAAAGACAAAAGTTATGGAAATGGATTTTTCTTCCTTCTTGTTTGGAAAATTCAGTGTTGTGTTTCTACTTTGTCTTTCTTAAAGAGGCGTGGTCTCAGTGCCTGTCAGTCCCATCAATTCAATAAATATATATTAAAAAAAATAATAAAAGAATCTCCATCTATAAACAGCAAACTATAAATCCAAAACAGTATGAACAATATGGTTGTAGAGTAAAGGGGAAATTCAGCAGTTTAATTCTGTTTCAGTAAATGAGCTGTCATAACAGCTGTGTCTGGATTTTATACCGACAGCTTCTGTAATCGAAAGCATTCAGAAATAAATTCACGTCCAAAACCGTTAGATTTATCACTGATTGAAATCGTACATTTGCCAAAATGTAGATGAACTCAGCAGCACCGGTAAATAAAGATGACTAAACAGTAGCATGTTTAACGTTAACTCATAGTACTTTAAATGCTTTAATTACTCAAATAAGTTTGGGAATATCCACAGTTTTGAGTCATACAGAAAAGGAATATAATATAAAGTAATATATTATTAGTAAGGCTGGGCGATATATCATAATGGATTGATATTGTGATCCATTATGACACGATAAACTTTTCTGAGATATCGTAGTCTCACGATATCTTTTTCTGTTTTTTTAGTAACAGTTATTCAAAGCACAAAAGTTTGATGTTCTGACCATGTTCTTATTTGATGTTTTATTTTTGTAGACAATAAATAAAAGTATATCACAGGTTCTTAATTGCAAGACAACACTAGGAGTATAAACTCATAAACTATAAATATACATATAAATAAAGAAGTCAGACTTCACCATATCAACCATGATGCACAGTTTTAATCGTTTTTAAATCCCTGTGAAGAGCTGTTGCTATAGAAACGATAACGTATTAGAACAAGCGCATTATTATAAATTTGTGATTTGCAGCTGCACTACTGTCAGAGCTGCTGTTCTAGAAAATTAATCAACACATTCTGACCAATCACGATCCAGAATTCAGTAGCACTGTGGTGCATAAAGGCGCTGTTATAACACAAAAACAAAGACAGCTCAAACCCACAAGGAAAAGACAAGAGTTTAAAATGTGAAAACATTGTATGTGTGTGTGTGTGTATGTGTGTGTGTGTGTGTGTGTGTGTGTGCACCATGCAGACATCTTTTTCTAAATTCTTCTCTCGTTTCTTTACAGTCAGCTTCGATCACTTCCAGATACTGAGAGCTATTGGAAAGGGCAGCTTTGGAAAGGTAAAACCTCTTGTGTGAATAACGTCTGCTATTTTTTTAAAAGATAGAAATCACGACAAACTGGTTTATCTTTACGCATCCATCCTGGCCTGAACATTCTGACTGTACATCAACACCTAAAAAAGGGAATTTAATTAGAATTATTACTAGCACTTTGATTAGACAGTACGGTCCGATAGCGATGCTTTCAGATCGACGTTTTCTCTATATCGAACTGTATTTATTATTACAGTGTAAAGACAAACACTGATCACTAATCGATTCTGTTTAGCTGCAACCCTCAGAATGACTTTATGCGCTCTAGCGAACATGAACAATCGTTTTTAGAAATCATATTTAGAACGCAGAGCTGTTTTTCTGTGTTTCAGGTATGTATCGTGCAGAAGAAGGACACAAAGAAGATGTACGCCATGAAGTACATGAACAAGCTCAAGTGCGTGGAGCGAAACGAAGTGCGAAACGTCTTCAAAGAGCTTCAGATCATGCAGAACCTGGAGCATCCGTTCCTAGTGAACTTCTGGTGAGTACCGCTTCAATGTCTTTTAAACGCAGAGCTCCGTCACGCCTCACGTACAGGATATCGGACCCAAACGGTGCGATCTTATTGGCTAAAAAACATGTACACGTGTCACTGTCTGAACAAAATTAAACAGAACGGAGTTCTGCACAGAAATTCAGTCTTGTGGATGGAGCAACCTTTTGTAGCTGTGATTTATGTTTATAGCTTTATCTTTTCTCACTGTGTTTTCTTTCCTTGGATTCCTATTCAATGAGTCTGGAGTTTATTCAGAAGCCAGCAAAGTCGTTAAAACCCACTCGAGAGTTTTACGACTATCACTTTTCTTAATTGTCTGGAGCTCCTTGATTCTTTCTGGCCTCTGTCGCAGCAAAGCACAGCACTTCTAGTGCAATGTCTAAGTCACTCGTGCTAGATTGATGTCGGTCTTTCAATTACGAGTTTAAGGAGAATAAGCAGAATCGTCTGGGCGAGTGGAGAAAAATGGCCTCTTTAGTCTTTAGTCGAACAGGAAGGAGTGGAGCTTTCCATCCTATAAGAAAGAACTGTCTACGTTAATGCACTCGGCAGCACAAGATGTTCTAATGAACTCACATGGCATCGGTTCACCATCACAGCTAAGGCTCAGAGTCTTGCTAAATAAACAATAAACTGTAAACTGAATTTGTAATATCACTGATGTGCTGTGGTGTGGTCCAAGGCTCAGAGTCTTGCTAAAATTTAAACTTCCTGGATTTTGCTGCATTATTCAGGAATTCATCTTTATCAGGTTGATGTCGGCTAATGTTAGCAGTACCGTTATAAAAACTAAATACAACTTACAAATTCTAAAAAGCTAAATACAACTCCTTGTAATTAGCAGGATGCCTTGAAAGTTAGCCTGGATGGTACTACTACAATATAACGATATAACGTCATCGTCCTGATAAATTACTGTATGTCGCAATACACTTTACTGAGATATCACAGGTATCGTGTGTATTTTATTTATAACATTTAAATCATGGAAGTGTCATGATATGACGTTTTTGTTACACCACCACCCCTAGAAGGTAGAAAGGATATGTACATGATGATAAAACATCAAAATATCCAAAAATATCCAAAAATAAGACAAGGCAGAGATAACGGAGACACAACAGGAATATTTTACATTTCCACATGCATTAACTGTCTGAAAAAGTTGCCATTAACTCCTTTAAAGACCTCTTACATGAAACTGCTTTCTTTTATTTCTTCCATTAGGACTAAAGTTTAAGTTGTATGTGTTTATTAGGGATTTATTTCTTTTATTTTTTAAGCTCCATTGTAATTAAGTGCTCTATTTGTTGTCTGAGGTTTTAAAAATTAAATAAAAATTATACCAACTGACATGCATCAGCTGTAATTACATCATGGCACAAATATTTCTGGTTTCTTTTGAACTTTTGGAGGACATGCTGTGATCTCGCACACTCTGCTCTAATATTATTAATATTTTATACTAACTAGCCGTTATTCTTGCTCAGGAAGTTTAGCGTTTGTGGTATAAATATGCAATAAATCAGTCATTCAGAAAAATGCAGACGATCCGTCATTCACAAACACCACACTCTGTTACAGTAATGTAAGACTTTAATAAATATTACAAGGCCAAAAAAAAATATTTGGTCAAGAATCGTGCAGCTAAATTAACACCATTTAAACATGATTTTTTTAGCTTGGAGAAGGAAAACTCCTTCTTTAGATAAGCAGGTTTTTCAGCATGAGTTTGAATCTGGACCCTGAAGTGTCATCCATCATCCCACTCCGACTGAAATCAGCAAATCTGTCTCAGGTAAAGTGCCAGTCCACTAATCAGCATTGATTTTACACCCCGAGTCTGTCGACGCACCTCCACGTCCTCTAATATGCCTTCGAGAACAAATTAGAGAGCATATTACATGAAAAAAATACAACGTCTGATATTTTGCACATGGTCCAGTTCTGATGAATAATGACGCAGTGTGCGATTCAGTCTCTCTACGACTCCGTGTGTGTGTGTGTTTTATTGACGTGTAGCTTGTCGCTGTCGTCGTTCAGGAGATTCAGCAGGACTGCTGGAACATCTTCAGACTGCGATGTGTGCTTAGCGTTCCTGTCATCTCTCTAAGCTAGATGAAACTGGGTTACTTCACTGCGAGCAATAAATAATAAAAACGGCTGCGAGTGAGTCAAAGCAACCTGTCAGAAGTGCTAAACAATTATTCTCACTCTTACCAGCGGCGTCGCTTTGGTATCGTCTTCAAGCGTCGTTCATCTGTAGACGATAAAATTACTGAAAATAGACAGATAAACTCTTCAAACTGTCAATGTGATGATGTAATGCTGAGCTTTTTTCTTTCTCCATACATGATTATTGGGATCAAATCCATGTGAACAGTTTAAATACAATATAAGATCATAGTATACTGTTTGCACGCACACGTGAATCTGGTGCTCGAAAAACCCATGACATTTCTTTTCCTCCATGAAAAATAGTCTCTCTCTCTCTCTCTCTCTCTCTCTCATACACACACACACACACACACACACACACACTCTGCTCAACCTCACAGGTTCAGAGAGAGTGTGTGAAGTGCTGGCTGGATTGAAGCAGAGACGTGATAGTAGTTATTTTGCCACTTTTCCCTCTCTCTCTTTCTCTCTATCTCTCTCTCTCTCTCTCTCTGTAAGATGTCACCATGCACTCTGTTTCTCAGACGTTATTATTTATTAATATTTATAACACACTGAATATTCCCTCTCATTTCCCTCTTCTGTTCTTGGACCTCTTTTCTCTTTTTTTCCCAAGTGAATTTTGAATAACGAGACGATTTCAGAGAGAGCCGGGGAAATTTAATCATGATGTCATTACCGTGACATGACATCAGTCCTCGTTTTTGGCGTTTAAAAGCTGTAAAATCACATTATAACCTTGGTTACGTTTGGCTAGCGATGCTGATGTACTAATCCACGTTCTGTAATTGCTCTGAAACTCATTTGTATGATTCAGATGTAGTTTTTTTTTAAATTATTATTCTCTCTAGTTATTTTTAGGCTTAGTAGATGCACAATCGTTCCATCTCCATATTGAACACAGACTGCTGGCCAGAGGAGGAATGTTTATTCCGAATGTTCTGTGGAATAGTTTCCTCTCCGCTGTCGCTTTGGCTCACTCATTACTGGCCTCGACACAGATTTCTGTAATGCAGCATTGTGACTGCTGTTAAAATGTGAATAAGTCAAGATTGAGAATTGAGAATGAGAGTTGAGAATTCAAAAAATAAGCAGTAATTCACGGTGGATCTGTCAGACCCTGCACAGACTTGCAATCTGTTTCCTAATTAGCCGAAACGTCATGGAGGGAAAATTACCTCGGGGTCCGCCCCAATCACAGTAAACAATCAAAAAAAGGCAACAGGGGTTTTCCCCTTGAAGCCTTGAACCTATGACATCACATTTATTATGGGCCCAGAAGAGCCTGATCTTTTTATAGTCGTCTGTTTTAGTGTCTCGTTTCGTTTCTCTCTGTCTAATAACAACAACAGCAGCAACAACAGCAATAATAATAATAAAATTCATTTCTTGTTCGTCTTCTAATGATTACTATTTTTATTATTATCACTAAAGCCAAGCTAAAAGTAATATAACAGTAAAACCTGTGTATAAACAACAAAGGCACAGTATTTAGGTGAATACAAGTATTATAAGGCTGCAGCGACAGCATTAACCCAAGGTGACCACTTTACTGCAGCCCGCTGTGTAAACTCAAACATGCCCTCAATTCATCATAGCAAAAACTTTTAAAAAGCACAGCTGAAGTGGTTTTTATTGATCTGGTTTAAATAGCTTGAATGGACTTATCATTTATCAATAAATAAAAGTGTAGAAAGGTGTCTGATCTCCACACCAAATTCAGTAGAGGTTCCAGTAGCGGAATCTCTGGAATCTTGGGGGGATTGGAAAACTGGATTCTTGGGACATTGGAAATGAATCTCTGGAATCTTGGTGGGCTTGGAAAACTGGAACCTTGGGATATTGGAAATGAATCTCTGGAATCTTGGGATAGTTTGAAAACTGGAACCTTGGGATATTGGAAATTAATCTCTGGAACCTTGGGGGGTTTGGAAAACTGGAACCTTGGGATATTGGAAATGAATCTCTGGAATCTTGGGATAGTTTGAAAACTGGAACCTTGGGATATTGGAAATGAATCTCTGGAATCTTGGTGGGCTTGGAAAACTGGAACCTTGGGATATTGAAAATGAATCTCTGGAACCTTGGGGGGTTTGGAAAACTGGAACCTTGGGATATTGGAAATGAATCTCTGGAATCTTGGGATAGTTTGAAAACTGGAACCTTGGGATATTGGAAATTAATCTCTGGAATCTTGGTGGGCTTGGAAAACTGGAACCTTGGGATATTGAAAATGAATCTCTGGAATCTTGGGATGGTTTGGAAAACTGGAAACTTGGGATATTGGAAATTAATCTCTGGAATCTTGGAGGTTTGGAAAACTGGAAACTTGGGATATTGAAAATGAATCTCTGAAATCTTGGAGGTTTGGAAAACTGGAACCTTGGGATATTGAAAATGAATCTCTGGAATCTTGGGATGGTTTGGAAAACTGGAAACTTGGGATATTG
>CM075017.1:23810038-23832455 GCA_037576675.1 Pangasius sanitwongsei | reverse complement strand
AACTGGAACCTTGGGATATTGAAAATGAATCTCTGGAATCTTGGGATGGTTTGGAAAACTGGAAACTTGGGATATTGAAAATGAATCTCTGGAATCTTGGTGGGCTTGGAAAACTGGAAACTTGGGATATTGGAGATGAATCTCTGGAATCCTACGATCAGTAAATGAGAGAGGAATGTTATGAAAGATAAAAAATAAACGTGTAAATTTGGAATGAAATCCCTGTTCATCCCTCACAATAACCATGTGTTACTTTCATTAAAATATGCACACACTTGGCCATTTTGGTTTGTGAGTGTGTGTTTTTATGTCATTAAAGATTTATTTTCCTGTCAACTTTCCACTCTGCCTGTTTTATATGTTTAATATTTTAAGGCTCAGCTTCTCATGAGTAGAAGGACCTTGAGAATGTCATGCTAATGCACACTGATGCCGTTCAGCAGCTGATGCACTTACGCATTCCATTAACATGTGGAGAAAATCTGCTACTTTAAAGCTAAATGCTAAAACGTCACCAGGGAAATACACATGTGGGTTTGACAGACGGGTCTGGAGGTTAAGGAGTTAAATCGTATTTCACTTCTGAAAAAAGCTCCAAGTCTGAATCGATCAACCTTTATCCTTTCGCTCGGGCCGAAATCTTACTTACGTAGCTCATGTTTACATTATATTGCTTTTACGACTAATGAGACGACCTGCTAAGTAATGAACACAAGCAGGGTTAAGAATCGCTCTTTTCTCTAAATCAGGTACTCGTTTCAGGATGAGGAGGACATGTTCATGGTGGTTGATCTTCTGTTAGGAGGAGACCTGCGCTATCATCTTCAACAGAATGTACATTTTTCCGAGAGCACTGTGAAGCTCTACATCTGCGAGCTCGCCTTGGCGCTGAACTACCTGCGCAACAAACACATCATTCACAGGTAAAGCTCATTAACACCCACCTGTATATGTGTAGGTAAAATTACAGACAGTCAGCGTAGGTTAATGACATAATCTACAGTATGTCATCATGTGAATACCTACAAACCTTTAAATAGGTTATTAGAGTAATAACATTTAACAGCCAGATGCACACTAACTTAAAACAATACAACTTCAGCTAACTTACCTGCAGCTGTGTGTATACACTGCCTCCTATGTTCTCAAGCAACTCTAACACATTCATATTTCAACTATGTGAAGTCACTTAGTGGTTCAGTGATTCAGTCAGTCAGTCAGTGATTCAGTCAGTCAGTCAGTGATTCAGTCATTCAGTCAGTGATTCAGTCAGTCAATGATTCAGTCAGTCAGTGATTCAGTCAGTCAGTCAATGATTCAGTCATTCAGTCAGTGATTCAGTCAGTCAGTAAGTGATTCAGTCAGTCAGTGATTCAGTCAGTCAGTCAGTGATTCAGTCAGTCAGTCAGTGATTCAGTCAGTCAATGATTCAGTCAGTCAGTGATTCAGTCAGTCAGTCAGTGATTCAGTCATTCAGTCAGTGATTCAGTCAGTCAGTCAGTGATTCAATCAGTTACCCAGTCAGTCAGTGATTCATTAAGTCAGTGATTCAGTCAGTCAGTTAGTCAGTTAAAATGGCTCTCCACTTGGCAGTTTGGCAAAAAATACACAGATGAAATGAAGCAATGAGTCATGTGGAATTTGATTAGTTCCAGTCAATCATTTTACAGAGAGGTGATTATTAGAACATTTTCAGAATATCTTCAGTCAAGAGAAATACCAAGACACGACTGACAGTGAGAGTATATTATGTCTCCGCTCACCTGAAGGACATCCATCAAGCTAGCAAATACATTATAAATAACCTTTCACCCTCAGAGGCGACGTTGGATACACTCTACAAAAAAGAAATGAACGGAGGTGTTTCCATCTCTCATTTCTGAAGTCATTTGTATTGACGGAAGAGATTGAAATTGCGTCCATGGTGAAAGCGTACAGATGCGTTGGCGTTAGTGTGGTATTGCAGGCACTGATGTGGATTCTGGTTTTAAAATAATGAAAGATTCCACAGTTGATTAGAATTGTTGGAAGAGAAAGATTGAAATGTTGCGATACCGTCATTCTCACGTCATCTGTTTGTAAATAGACTGAATGGAAATTCTCACCGGATAATAGCAAACCCTGAGCTTCTTCAAGGACGTGCCAAGGCCCAAGGTTTTTATTTTCTCATTTTAACACATTTAAGACAAACCCAGACCTTTGAACCTGACCATATCTGTGTGTGTGTGTGTGTGTGTGTGTTTGTGTGTCTTTTCAGATTTTACTTCCACTTTACTGTGTTAAGCTCAAATGCTAAATTCTTGCAAGTTACATAATTTTTTAATGGTAGCTAGTGTGTCCTTTACAGGACTATTATTTATACCGTATTTATCCCACAGCGATGTCGACTTCTAGATTGTGATTGGTCAGAAAGTGTTGATTAATTTTCTATAACATGACTATGAATATGACAGTTGTGCAGCTGCTAATTACAGGTTTATATTCATGCGCTCTTTCTAATACATTTTTGTTCCTATTTCTGTTTTTTGTTGCTGTGGTGTAAGTGGAATAAAACAATTTGGGACGTTATAGGAAAAGAATCAACTTCAGGGTGATAACACATGTAGAGTGTTTATTGATAAGGAAGAAACTCTTCAGTACGTGGCCTTAAGCGCATTTTCACATCACCTCATGTGTTTGCTTAATTATTAACACAAGACTGCTGCTCTATTAACACAATCTTCAGAGACACAGCTCTTCAAATAAATACAAAACAGCATGTGGGCTGAAAGAAAGGCGCCAGCGCAAGAGCACGGCTAAGCATCATCCACGTCAGAGCCAGTTTCATTTAGCAAACGCTCGTGTAAATAATTGCACCTGATAAAATTGCTTGCTGTTGCATTATGAATTACGGCGCAGTAATACTTTGCGATCAGTTTATTAGGCAAAAATGAATACTAATGAAGGCAAGATGCCCACAATTCATTTTAGAAATGTAATTAGTTAGAAGTTAGAAATTAGAAATGTGTTTGCGATAACTCAGAAGCTGTAGATTTTATAGAAACGTTTATTGTAAAAACGGCCAGTCTGTCTTTTCTTCCTCTCAGTGTAAATAATCCAGGAGGGATTCGAACCCCAAAGCCCTCGCAGCGCTCAGGGCTCAGGAAGTGGGAATAAGTGATGTCATTAACATCATATTTCTCTTTTACATTCACAAACACACAGAATTTTCCATATTTTTTTTTTTTAACCATTTTAAATTTGCTCCACTTTTGTCTGTCTCTTATTAAAAATGTAAAAATGTATGAGGGTTAAAGTAATGACATGTGAAAGAAGCCCAGCTGCTTCGAGCCACTCCTTTTCCTCACTGGGGAGACGGAAACACCGGCGGGGGGAAGATCAAGTTTCAGTGTGTGTGTGTGTGTGTGTGTGTGTGTGTGTGTATGTGGGTGTGTGTGTTTCGCTCTCCCATCACAGGGGAAAGCTTAGTTTATGCAGAATCGTGACAAATCAAACCACAAGCCCCATCTCCAATTTAATCCAAAGTTTTGTTTTTCTGTAACACAGCAGTTTGTTTGACCTCCTCGTCTCTCTGAGTTCAGAAACACCAGACAGGTTTTATATAACAGGACAGACAGACAGACGGGGGAGAGACATTGAGAGAGACAGACACATAGAGAGACAGACAGACAGACGGGGGATAGACATAGAGAGATAGACAGGCAGGCAGAGAGATTTAGTTTAGTTTAAGTGTTAACGTGGACTTTACTTTACTTCCTATTTTAGCTTTATTTGACAGTTTAATTTAGCTTTTCTGTAAGATGGATAGACAGACAGACAGACAAACAGACAGATAGATAAACAGATAGTAGCCAACAGACAGACAGATAAACAGGCAGGCAGACAGACAGACAGACAGACAGAAAGAAAGAAAGGTAGACAGAAAGGTAGATAAATAGATAGTAGCCAACAACAGACAAACAGGCGGGCGGGGACATAGATAGATCTGCAGACAGACAGACAGACAGACAGAGAGAGATATACAGACAGACAGATGTGCAGACAGACAGATGTGCAGACAGACAGACAGTATATTTTACACACCACACACATCCCCAAGCTGTGTATAATATTGAAGGTGCTTCTCAGGAGGAAATGAGCTGCTGTGAGAATCACCGCTGTCACACGTTATTTACGACTTTAATAGGGACAATCTTTTACCCTCGTCACATTTCTAGATTTTTTCGATTTTTCCTTTCTCAGAGTCTTGGCAGAGCTGCTCAGGGGAGAGTGTATAAAAGCGAGTGTAGTGTTCCGTAGTCTACAGAAAAATGCCGTCTGACCCTCATGCGAGGAAGTGGAGCAGTGAAACAGGGACAGAGGAGCTGGAAGATAGAGCTTGGCTTGGTACATCACTCTGCTTATAATCAGCACCATCGGGGCTCGTGCAGAAAACAAGCCCTCGCTGTAGCCGTGTCAGTCTCATGCCGGGAGAAAACACGTTTTAAAAGGCGTCATCCTGTTGACACACAACTTTGTCATCCACAACACTAAATCGGGCGCTGATAATGTGGCACGACCGCGATTTTTGTCTGTGACGGCACCATCATGCTGAAAATCGCACAATGTCAAGCCGGCTTTAGACGAGCAATCCTCCTTCCTCTCTGTGAGAAAACACACCTGTATATCAGAGAGGGTTGGGTGTCACACTCCATCTGTTCCCTTTCTCTCAACGTATCTGGTGTGTGTGACAGAAGTGTGTATCGTGTGTGTGTGTGTGTGTATCAGGTGTGTGTATCAGGTATCAGCCCTGATCAGGATATGTGATGTAATGAGGTCATTAGAAGCAGGTAATTGGTTGTCGGATCGGTGGAGCGAGAGAAGAGCGTCGTATCAGGTTCACACAGGCATAACAGATACGAGAGCAAGATGGGCAGCGTGTGTGTGTGTGTGTGTGAGTGTGTATGAGTGTGTGTGAGTGTGTGTGTCCTGATGCTATCACCTGTCGTGCTGTTTTATTCATGAGCAGTGGGTTATGAGTCGTCTCTGCACTCTTAATAGCTAAAGTGTTTCATGTGAAATTGGTTTCTTCTCCTCCTCATGACAGATGAAATCATTTAGTCTAAAATTTATTTTAGAATAAGTTTACAAAACCCTTTTTTCCTGACACTTGGCTCAGCGAGTGTCACGCTCAGGACATCATGTCTTAAATTTGGCCTTTTAATGTGTGCAGATCTCATAATTATGAAACATATATTGAAATCTTTAACTGATCTTTAATTGAAATCTTTAGTCCTGCAGATTGTTAATAGAGTCTGAATAGCAAAATATTTGAATAATGGCTATGATTATCAGAAATAAATCCTTTGGTTTCTGGATTTTCCAAATTTACATTGATGTGTCCTGGTGAGACTTAACCTGGCTTTACACTGTACGAGGCCCACGTTGATGTTACAGACAAAAATCACACGTCGTTAAAGAATTCTGTGGTCGTGAGTTGAGATCAGCGTCGTAGACGTATAACGTGACTCTGTGACCCGAGTTCTCTGTGTGTGTGGGATATTTCCGATTACAGTCTCAGAGTATAAGCGCCGCTGCAGCGTTTATCTAAAAGAAGACACAGCTACAAATATCACAGTGATGATGGAGAAACATAAATGAAAAAAATCTCCTTATTACCTCAAGCTCACTGTGTAGAACGTGTGTGTTTATGCGTTTATCCGGTTTCTGCACGAGCTGATTTCCAGATGATCGATGACATAAGCAGAATGTTGTTGTTTTCGTTTAATCGCAGGACGAAGAGAGGATCTTCATCGTATAATCTGCAATGAAGAACACATTTTCTCACGTTATAGAATTCAGTCCAGATTTTATTGGGATTTTATAGAAAGAAAATCAGATGAGATTATGAGATTAATAAAACAGTTCATCTGAAGCGCTGAGGTGCATCACGGCTCCAAGAGATATTTAAACAAATTGGTGGAAATTATAATAAAAATTAAACATCAAATGAAAAATTTTGTTTATCAGTGAAGGCCAGTAAGGAACATGATTTTTTTTCTCTCATTAATAAGCGAATAAAAATTGCACGTGGCTCCATGTGAGCACCCGACTGCGTCACTCCATCCCCGGAATAACAAACCGATAGATCAGACATGATCTGATTACCTCAGACGCTCTTGTAATTTGTCCACCTGATGATGTAGCGTCACAGAAAGGCCTGTTTATGGAGCTCAGTATTTCAGGACAGACTGAAATGTGCGTGAGGCAGCGCCTCTTAGAGACACAGCACTTCATTTCTGTTATTACATACATTCATTGCCATCAGTTTGAGAAATCACCATAAAGCAAGAATGTGTGTGTCACCATTAATCAGCATGTGTTGTGGTTTACTTACAGACACGGAAAATGACAAATGGAAAAACGATAAAGAGGCTGACAATGATAAATGAAGCGGAAAGAGCTGAAGAATACAAATCACAGTAGAGAAATGATTTTTTTTTTTTTTAAAAAAGTACGGAGCACGAATATAAAACTAAAGCCAGGTGAAAAGTCTGTCCACGCAAACACTACATTAACATACTGATTGTGAAAAGTCTGTATCCCAAAAATGCACAAAGCAATAGCAGTGAGTGATTTTGGCTTCTTCAGACAGCGCATTATTCAGCAGGGTGGAATTTTAACACGGCTTACGTCATGCCTTCAGGAGGACCGAGCGCGTTCCCCCGACCTCACCCACTCTCACATTTATATTTCAAACAGCTCTCTTCACCAGATCCTAATCAAAGCTGAAAGCGCTTGTGTTGGAAAACATCCAGCTCAGAGATGAATTTGGACAGCAGGAGTGTTCAGTTTCAGCCCTTCAGTGTTCACGCCATCCCACAATCAATAAACCACTCGAACGACTCGCTGACCGATAAGACGAGGAACCCGAGTACAAAACAAAGTAGAGAAAATTGCTGAATAAAGATATTCATGTATATAATTTAAAGCGTTTTGTCAAACCTGATCTCTATCTATCTATCTATCTATCTATCTATCCCTATCTCTAATGAGAAATAAACAAACAGTTTACTACAAACTAAATTAAGATGGAAGTTTTTAGGGAATCGACCATTTATCTATTTTTATACCACAGCGTTGTTGAGTTCTGGATTGTGATTGGTCAGAAGGTGTTGATTAATTTTCTATAACAGCAGCTCTGACAGTAGCGCAGGTTTATATTAATGCACTCGTTCTAATACGTTATCGTTTCTATAGTAACAGCTCATTCACAGGGACATGTACAGCAGACGCTCTATGAATAATAGACAGATGTAAAAAATAATCATTGATATGATGAAGGTTTCTGTAAGGAGATGTTTATTTATTGTTTACGGAAGGAGTCTCCAGTGTCAGAGCTTTGTAACAGTAGGAGATAAAGCTGTAACTTTAAGTTTTCCGACATCGTCAGGACGGAGGAGTTTACGCTTCTTTGCGGTTTCTCAGTTTTCTGTTTTGTTTTGTTTTTGTCTTATTAACTTCAAGAGAGAGAATAAAGAGAGGCTGGTGAGGGAACGACTGTTTATAGCTGCTGTAACGTAAGTGACAACAGAACTAACTTGTTTCACAGAACATTAAATGTAACTTTACAGCTATACACAGGTAAAAATGATGACGTGTTGTTCATTAATAAATTAAATTTGGCAAATCATTGTGGTATAAGAGGAATAAAACACTTTGGGAAGTGCTGTTACGTAAAAATAATCCACGTCCTATCGTGTTTTATTCCTTACTTGTCCACCGTGCGACTATGAAGTCTGGTTCCCGTCATCCAGGCTGCTGATATGTTTGATGTATTTTTGTCCTTTTCTCTCCACCTACTTTCTTTAATTTATGATCCGACTGAAGAACCATCCAGTTTCGTGTTTATCAGCTGTAAACTTTGTCACCTTGTGACTTTTTGTAACTGCCATTTTTCTCTCTTTGTTGTTGTTGTTGTTGGAACAGAGACATCAAGCCTGATAACATCTTACTGGATGAACACGGTGAGTCCTGCAGCTAAAACACCTCACTGTACTTATAAACTATTCAGCTCATAATGTTAGATTGTTCATATACATATTTCTCTAACCCCTTTCCAGTGGTGCTGGAGTCAGCGCTCATTTCAGCAAGACGTAAAAAGATCATAAGAAATTCGCTTGTTGGCGTTTATTATCCAAATCCCATTCCTTCAGCTCGTACACACAGCAGATGTTTAGTCAGTATTCATTAACATTGCTCTTAAAATGGTTAGTTCTTCCTCACTGTATGGATTTTACTGTCTTTCCACAATAATCTTTCTTATTTTAGTCACACCATCACTAATCCTTGACTCCTCTTCTTTGCCTCCGTATTTTACCCCGTTTCTCTTTAGTCGTTTAGTCGTTGCCAGTCCCCACCCACTGCCTCGGGGTCCGTTATCACACCACAGCCATCAATCTTCTGACGATAGGGGGAACATTTAGTCGTTTGTGCCACTCGGGAGTCTCTCTCTCTCTCTCTCTCTCTCTCTGTTTCTCCCCCTCTCTCTCTTTCAACCTCTTTCTCTCTGTTTTTTTTTTTCATCTCTGCAGTTTGTCCCTCCGTCACTGCTGCAGTTTGTCCCTCAGGCTCTGAACTCTGAATCTACCCTGCACACACACACACACACACACACACACACACAGCTCTGATGTTACACCACCCAGAAACAGCAGCTCTCTGTCACTATCATTGGCACATGCAGTACAGACCAAGCAATTACTGAAAGTGTGTTTGAATTTAATTAGTTAAATGAGTTCATTTGAATATTAATGAGTCCACTGTGTTAAGGTCTCAGTGTACTCCCAGCAGCAACAGGACGTAATTACGGAGCAATCGGACATCGTGAGGTGGCTTCTCTTGTTGTGGGAAGCACACAGAAGCTGGGCTAACTTCACAGACAGACACACTAGACGATCATCTGATCATCTGATCATCTGATCGGTCGCTAACAAACAAGGCATGCCAAAGGCCAAGATGGACGACTTTAAGGAGCAATCTTCTTCTTTTTATGAAACTTTAACAGCGCCACCTGCAGTACTGGAACACTCGGACAATATGAAACCGCAGTGTGTGTCCTGGTTTGGTCTGAACGTCATCTCGGCATGAAGGACGCTGAGGCTTTCACACTGCCGCAGAGTACACGCTAGCAGTAGAGCTACACTCTGAAAAAGAAAACAAATGGTCATGATCATCATTTTATCAGATAATTTTTACTGGTTGCTGCCCAATCTTACATTTCGTAGACAACTCATGATCAGCATAAGCGTCTGCCGTCCTCACCTCCTCTTTACACAGGAATCATTTTGTTTAAGATTAATGCTGAAGAGATCAGACAAAATGTTTAGGAAACGTGTGATTTCATAGGCCTATGTTAAGCAACAGTCTATTTTTTTAGTTCTGATGAGCTTCTAGAGCTAACTAGTTAAACAAACTAAATACTGCAGAGATGGACAGAGAGAGAGAGAGAGAGAGATCTTTGAAAAATGGCTGACGTATTTCCATGCCTAATGCTGCGTATCATTCACACAAGTTTGAAAAATGGCTCAGTGAAGAAGTGAAGTTCTCTCTCTCTTTCTCTCTCTCTCGCTCTCTCTCTCTCTTTCACACACACACACACACACACACATGTGCCCTCATTAACCTTGTGAAAGTGAAGAGTCACAGAATGCTGGTGTGTGTGAGATTCTCCATCTTGTAGTGGCATGAGGACTTTATAGGGAACAAAGAGCACATTAACACTGACACACACACACACACACACACTTGATCTGTGATCTGTTTAAGTAATGGAGCTGCGATCGTCCAGAGTGTCCTGATTAGCGTTCACAACACAAACACACACACACACACACACACACACAAAATAAATGGGAGGAGAAATTTATGGGTCTTAGATTCTCTCTCTCTGACTCTGTCTCTCTCTGACTCTGTCTCTCTCTCTCTCCATCTTGCTCTCTCTCTCTCGCTCTTTCGCTCTCTCTCTCCGTCTCTCTCTCCATCTCGCTCTCTCTTTCGCTCTCTCTCTCTCTCCATCTCTCTCTCTCCCTCTCTCCCTCTCTCTCGCTGTCTCTCTCTCCATCTCTCTCTCTCTCTCTCTCTCAGTCCAGAAGCTTTTTTCCCCACACTTACAAACCTGGCCTGATTTTTGCATACATCAGGGTCGCTCTACTTCCTTCCCAAGGTGACTGGCTCACATTTTCCTCCTCCATTACGTCCACTTGCCTCTTTCTGCTCTTCTGCACCAAAATAACTCAAAATAACACACATACAAACGTGCTTATGAACACTTATAAACACATTCATTAACACGGAGTGTGTTTATAACATACTGTATATACGTATAAGCAATATAATGTTCTAAAGCAGCAAAAATAACTACAAAGCTTAATGTTTTTAAAAGAAACGTACTTTGCAAAAAACAAGCATGTACTCTGTCACTGGAAGAAAGTGTGTGTGTGTGTGTGTGAGATGTGGGAGGTTGTTTGTTACGCCGTAGTGAAAACCGTGACATTGGATTGGACATTTATCATACAGCGAGATTATCATATTATTCCAGCACTAATTCTAGCCACCTGCTGCTGAAGGCTAAATGAGGAGTGTGTGAGCTTCTCCGTGTGTGTGTGTGTGTGTGTGTATGTGTGTGTGTTTGACATAACCTCATGCTTCATGTGTGTCTCTGATCTCTCAGGTCACACTCATCTGACCGACTTCAACATCGCTGCTATCGTCAAAGACGATTTAAAAGCCACATCCATTGCTGGGACAAAGCCATACATGGGTGAGAGATTCTACACACACACACACACACACACACACAGTGCTTACGATATCAGCATGAGCATCATGATTATAAAAGAAAAAAATAACTATGATTCCACGATCCTACAGCCATTTTGTATTGCAGCCATTTTGTATTGCAAAAATAAAAGACATTTTAAACACACATAAAGTTTCCTTCACAACAACATACCACACAGGGGGCCAGAAGTCTGAGAAAACGAGTGAAAATGCTTCTATTTTGCATTCTTTTCTAATTTAATACAACAATTTTATAGCTGTTACTATAGAAACAATAAGGTATTAGAGCAGTGTTTCTGTTGCCATGAAAATCTTCTCAGTGGGAAACTCTACGATGTTTTCATAATCTATTAAGAATTTAAAATTCAGGTAGCGTGTCCCAGGATTAAGGCAGCATTTAAAAAAAAAGCTTTTATATCTCGATTGTTTATTTTGGCTCTCTGTAACAAGCACGGTGTATTCCACTGTATGGTATTGGATACAGTCTAACAGGATTACAGGCGTAATTGACCTCGGGTCCAATCTCCTAATGTCGAGTGATGGATGTGAGATTTTATCAGAGATGACAGACAGACAGAGAGAGAGAGAGAGAGAGAGAGAGAGATCAGGGCTGTGGAAAAGCTCCACATTTATTTTATGAATTAATATGAACGTTGATCCCGAGCCAGCAGTAAAACAGAAATGGAGAAGAACTGATCTGAACATTTTTTTGCTTATATCGTATGTTTTGCAAAACCACTGTGATCCTGTGGATAGATGAGCTGGCATGGAGGGAACACTAACCTGACCTGACCTGACCGTACCGTGTACCGTCTCTCGTTTGTGTCATTCTGCAGCTCCAGAGCTTTTCCAGACGTTTGAGGGAACGCACCCAGGATACTCGTTTGCAGTGGACTGGTGGTCTCTGGGTATAACAGCCTACGAGCTGCTACGTGGACAGGTGACATGACACACTTCCAGCAGATCTGGGATCAGTTAGAGCTCGTTCAGTGTTACTGCAGCGATCGTTCTGAATATAATACTGTGGTAATGTGATAACGTCATCCCGATTAGGATCTTCCTGAATATAATGAAGTAATCTTGAGCATTATGAATAAATCCTATCCTGGAACGGAACTCACCTGTATGGTGAATTAATCCTGAACATGTTAAACTGATCCTGAACATATCGAATTAGTCTTGAATATGACGAAATAATCCTGAAGGTGCTGAATTAATCCTGAATAAAATGAAGTAATCCTGAATACGTTGAGATCATTCTGAATGTAGTGAGTTAATTCTGCATCTTTATCCTTAATCTTCAATCCTAAATGAGTCTTCCAATGTCGCACCTTAATTAAAAAATATAAGTATAATCTGCTAAAATGACATATTATTATCAAGGTAAAAGAAACGGCTGCCAGGTTATCAGTGACGCACACAGGTCTGAAAGAGTCCTCTATCAAGAAACGCGTCTATTTCATCGTGTATCAGTTTGTATAAAATATATCAGAGTGTGCGCATAGCGCATGTGCAGTCCTAACCCGGTGTTAACTTGTTGTCTCTAATAAAGTTAATACAGAAAAAAACGCTTAACACACTCCACCTTTCCCACTTTCCCGCGCTGACGTATTTTCCAGAGGCCGTATATAATGCGCTCCAGCACACCCACCGCAGAGATCCTGCAGTCCTTCCATAAAGTCCATCCCTGCTATCCAGCCGCTTGGTCAGTCGAGATCAAGTCTCTGTTGAGGAAGGTAAAAACAGAAAAAAACATGCTTTCATCTTTCATATGAATGATATTAAATGCAATAAGGTAGGAAATTTGTGTAGTGTTTTTTTTTTATATGAGGATTTTAGTTTTGTTTTTTGTTTTTTTTTGCTTTAATTTGACCTTGCTGTACAAGTCACGTTTTAAAAAAATACATTTGTGCTTTAAAAAATAAAACACTGTGTTTCAGCTGCTGTGTGTCGACGCACAGAAGCGTCTCTCGTCTCTCTCTGAGCTGAAGGACACGGAGTGTCTCTCCGATGTAAACTGGGATGCTGTGCTTAGTAAACACGTCCCACCAGGCTTCATCCCTAATGTAAGTGTCATATACACCCCTTTTTTACACACACACACACACACACACACACGCTCTGCCTCATTTAACTCCCAGTCTCTCTTCTGTTCATCTCAGTTAAGTACAGAAAGAAACACTCTGTGCGTGTTGTGCTGCTATAGGAAAATAATCAATGAAGCGGAGTTCCTATAGCCTCACATCCCGAAGTGTTTTATTCCTTTTACACTGCAGTGATTTGCCTATAATTGGAATTAATTGTTTTATGAATTAAAGAATACTTTTTATCCGATTATAGTTACATGCTATGGAACATCTCTGAAAAAAACAATCTATCGTTAAACTTAACATGAATTTGTAAATATAATAGAATTATATATATAATAGATATTATATATATAATATATAATAGAATCGTATTTTGTTATTTTCCATTCAAAAGGACCTGAATTTTACCTCAGAAACAGATTTTTTTTTTTTTAATTAATTAGAAAAAGTTTACTGGGTCAAGCACATGTTGAAAAAAATATTTTAGTAAAGATGTAAAATAGTTAAAAATAGTAAAGAAAAATCAATTTAAATAAAAGCACAATATATAAACAACTATATATTACTATATGTGTGATATATATCTGTATTTTTCACTCGTATAATTATAAATTCAGTAATGACCTTTACAGACACTTATAAAGATTCATGAACAGATTTATTTTAGACAATTTTAACATCATTACTTGTGCTGTTACTTATATTTTGGTAAGATGCTGATTTTCATTTCCTTTTTGTTTATCATAACAGGAAAGTGTTTTAGTGTTTAGTATTTGAATTAAATTATTTTTTTAAATTGTCTGCAGTGTGTGTACATAACAGATGGCCGTGAAAATGTTCCATACATAATAATGAGACTCTTGGCTCTCGGGTGTACGCTCCATCTGCCCGAGTTTTGTTTTTATAATCGTCATTTTTTTTAATACGTCCGTAGAGACGGAGACTAAACTGTGACCCCACGTTTGAGCTGGAAGAGATGATCCTGGAGTCGAAGCCACTGCACAAGAAGAAGAAGAGATTAGCGAGGAAGACGAGGGATCAGGGCTCGGATGGATCTCCACAGGTACAATCCCAACAGTGTGCAGGATTTTCAGAACCTTTTCATTTTCTGTTTGTTTCTCCACTCATCTGAAATTTTTTTTTATTAGCTTCGGTTTATAATGTCACACACTTTTTATAAAGTTCTCCATGAAATGGCTTCTTCTTCTTCTTCTTCTTCTTCTGTGATTTGATTCCGCACGTTGACGTATTTCTTCTTGAAGTCAGAGTGAACTGCTCGACGGATTACACAACAGCTTTCAAGACGCCGCTGAATCTAAACAAACCCGACAGTAGCGTAGTGACCTGACTAAATATGGAGAACACTGAAGAGATTAACGAGAGTCTTTTACTTAGGCTTACTGATGGAGAAGCCCTGATGGTGTATAAAGACAAAATCACGTTCTCCATCTGTCTGAGGTAGCGACATTCCGGCATCTCACACAAACTCCTCCCTCTCCTAAATCAATAAACTCAAATATTTTCCTGAACCAAGCAATGGTTGGAAAAGGGAATCATTTTGATGTGAAGACATAAAGCCAAAAACAAACAGATGAACCATGGGGGCGGGACATATATGTCCTAGAGAGCATTTAATTGGATGATCCTGAAGTTGTGAGTAGTTATGAATCATCAGAAATGTTCAAAAATCATTTGTCTGACCATGACTAAGTATAAACTATATCTCCAAAACTATAAGCCAATAAAAACAGAGATCAGGAGGAGGGATTTAAGTTATGCTGATTATAGAGAGACATGATTTTATGTAATTATAGATCTTATTACAGGCAGAGTTTTGGTAATTATAACCGTGAGAGCATACAGGGCTGGGGAACACGACAAAAACATTAAAATCTGATTTAATCTTGTCAGTTTGTAATTAACAAAACAAAAAATACATTTAATAAAAAGACATCATGATAGCCACAATATCTCAATAAAGCGTACGTGACATAATTGATCACAATCATATCAAAATTACATTGACATCGACATTACCAGCCCTGTGCTACACAGATTTATATGCGTACTGTATATAGCCTGGCTGTACTAATCTTCAGTGTGTGTGTGTGTGTGTGAGACATAAACATCCAGAGGTTAATTTAATGCTCCTACACGCCAGCTAAAATAATAGATGCAAGGTGATGACTGGACAGGTTTTGCTTCCTCAGTCTGATTCGTGTAATTGTGTATTTGTGAAAACGCTAACACAGCTGAAGTGGTCATGCGTTACGGCTCTAAAGAACCTGCTTCAAGGTGACTCGTGCTGCTGATGAGCGCCGTGTACGAGGAAAACCCGACTTTCCTGCCGTTATTACCGCTAACACTCACACACACTGTTTTATAACGAACTAATCGGGTCTGATTTTTAGCACGAGAACAAATACATACATCATTAAAAATAATATGAAATAAGATTAAATCTGTTTCCTGTTAATGTGTCATCATGATGATAGACTTTTTTGCTTCCTAAAATAAGACAAATATTTACAGGCTTAAGGATTTACACTGCAAAAAAAATGACCTCTTAGTGAAAATACGCGGAACATAGTCACATTTATGTAGTATTTCCTTTTATAAGATTACAATATACCAAACATAAGATTAGCAAACTTATTTCTAGACATAGTTTACTCATTTCAAGCTTGAAATAATCCTCTTCAGATCTTGGCAGGTATTTTTTCTAATTTTAAGCATTTATTTCTAGAGAGAAGCAAAATGATCGGCCAAAAGAACAAGAACACGTAAAGCTTGAAACGAGTAAAAGCGTGTAAAAGCAAGCTGAATAATCTGATATTTGATTATTAATAATAATTTAATAATAAAAATATTAGATCATTTTTTGCAGTGTAGTTCTTAGACTTTTAATGGAGCTTTACTGGACGTACTGTATATCTCTCTTCGTCTCTCATATACACAGGATGTAGTGAATTAAATATCTGAAATACGCTCATTCGTCTGCGCCGTAGATTCACAGCATCAGCCATTTAGGATTGTTTATCAACCTCAGTGACATAAGAGAAGACACACTTTTGTTTATTTTCCTTAAAAGTGCTTTATTATAACTGCTTGCAATAACATTAATGTTTTAATTTATTAATGTATATATTACACCACAGTGCTGCTGAATCCTGCGCTCTGATTGGTCAGAAGGTGTTGATTAATTCTCTATAACAGCAGCTCTGACAGTAGCGCAGGTTTAATGCGCTCGTTCTGATACGTTATCGTTTCTATAGCAACAGTTCGTTCACAGGGATGTGTGATAATAAACCGCTGATAATAAACAGATTAATTAAATAATAATTGATAGTTTGTAAGGAGATGTTTATTTAGTTATGTTTTGGCAAACATCTGTTTACAGCTGCTGTAACGTAAGTGCGAACAGGAACTAACTTGTTTCACGGACGTCCCACAGTCTGAAATATATAAAAAGCATGAGGTTTTTTAACAAATAAAAAAATTGTAAAATAGTGTTGGCAAGCTGCTGTGGTATAAGAGGAATAAAACACTTGGGGACGTGCCGTTAAAGGAAAATAATCAATTCTGCTTCATCAAACCGCTCCTCTGGATATCAGTATCGTTTTTATTTCTCTCTGTTCCTGTCTCACCTGCTTTCCTGAAATCTCTCTCACTCTCGTGTTCACTCTGTCTACTCTTCTTCTCTCTTCTTTACTCGTTTCTCTGCAGTGTCCCCCTCTCCCTCGCCTCCTCTCCCTCAGCCTCCCGTCCTGTCCTCAGAGCCCCAGCTGCCGGCGAGACTGTAATGTAAAGGGCGTCAGCTCAATTAAATCACAGATAACAGAGCGAGCGGAAACCGAGGTCTTTCTGCCTGAGCCACATAAATCAGGCCGTCTCTTATCCTCCTCTTTCCTTCTTTCTTATCTTCTCTCTCCTCTTCTCTCTCTTTATCTCTCCTCTCCTCTCCCATCTTTTGCATTCTTCTGTTTCTCTCTCTCTTTATCTCTCCTCTCCCATCTTTTGTGCTCTTCTCTTTCTCTCTGTTTATCTCTCCTCTCCTCTACCATCTTTTGCACTCTTCTCTCTTTATCTCTCCTCTCATCTCCCATCTTTTGTACTCTTCACTCTCTTCTACTCTCTCTTTATCTCTCCTCCCATCTTTTGCACTCCTCTCTCTCTCTCTCTCTCCTCTACCATCTTTTGCACTCCTCTCTCTCTCTCTCCTCTCTTCTACCATCTTTTACACTCTTCTCTTTCTCTCTCCCCCTCTTTCTCTCTCTCTCACCATGTGCATTTGTTTTTCTTCCTTAATGAGACCATTAGCTTGATTAAATTAGAGATAACACAGCGGAAAATCATTCCATGATTGATTCAATTCATTCTTTGTAAGACTGCTGGCCCGTGCCGCGTAGGTCAGAAAGCCTGGTGTTGTAAATATTAGTAAATATTTTGTGGGTTGTAGAATATCGTAGATAAATAAATAAAGCATTATGGAGGCGCTACACATTCAATAAATAAGAAGGTAATAAAAAGTAATGGCAAGGGAGTAAATGTAATATACTTAAAAAAATCAATTCATGTAATTGTTTCTCTCTGTGAGTAAAACACTCAGTTTGATAAGGTCTGGAAGTAGAATATATTACTTTTAAAGTACTTATAAATTAGCACTTTGTTTTTTTTTTTTTTTAAAAATCATGTTTGTGTGTTTTTCATACTGTACTATCCTCCCGAACAGGGTGTTTAGACTGATAGTGCTCTTAATCTATGGCCTAGTGATCCGGTATCAGGATGTATTTACTGATAGAAACTACAAAGCACTTCTGTACGTCACTCTGATCAGGATTTCCGCCAAATCAAGTGTCAAGAGTTGTGTATTTGTCATTTGCACAGTTACACTGGATACACCGGGCATTGATGAGGCTGAGATTTCGACACTGACGATACAAAAACATATTAGACATGAACAAACACTTATATGGACATGAGTGGTTGAGATGATGCAGTAATGTAATAAGGTAAATGAGGTAAAGTAAACAGTGGTGTACAATGGCAGAGTAAAGTGACGTGCTATTAAATAAGGCAGAACAGTAAATAGTACGTAGTCATAATTAGTACAAATTCCGTAAATGTAAATGTACTTTGTAGCTTTCTGTAATTGATCTGATTGTTCATAACAACCAGCTCCATCTTGAAATACATTAATAATTAGTATAACTGATGTTTGTGTTGTTGTGTTTGTGCAGAACGGTCAGCTCCAGCACCGCCTCGACTGCGTACAACGAGACTTCATCGTCTTCAACAGAGAGAAGTGAGAAACTTTCGGAACATTCATCCATTAAAGTGTTTATTGTAATTATTTTCAAACTAAAACACAGTTGACAGGAGTTTTCAGACAACAGCATGTACAGTATGTGTGTGTGGTGCTCTATATGTTAGAAGTGTAACGCACTGACACTATCTGTATCCGTATCTGTATCCGTATCTCTGACTACATTCAGATTTAAACTCGATCCTGACCAGGCAGTCACTAAGGATTAAAGGATAAACACAGTAAATGCATCAGGCGGTGCTGCATGCTCATGTTCACGTTATTAATCACGTTAATGGACGTGGTCTTTGTTTGTCCAGCGAGGTTTATATCTGATCGCTCACTCGCACACCCGCATGAAAGTGACAACCTCCAGCTAGCGTGACTTTTTTGTTTTTGGATCCCGGTCCTGATACACGCCTCTAGTCTCAACCAGACACACTTTGAAACTATATAAGAATTTTATATAAGTTTATAACATATATAACATTTAATATAGGACTATTGTAACTTTTAAACATTTGATCATGTCAGTAACATAAGTGTGTAACGTCCACATTTATGTAACACTTAACGTCACGCTTGTAAATCATTCAGTAAATGTTATTTTTTGTCCTTTTTTCTTGACTACCATTGTTCAACTGAGTCAGAGTGTTTATGTCTATGTTTTTGAGGGACTAGCGAAGGTAGGTGGATGGAGAAATGTGTCTGTTTTCATTGCTGAACTCGTACGCTAGTGCAGCGTGTTTTTTCCAACAGTGAAAAATACTAAACTAGCACGTACACTCTTCATTTAATTGTGGCTTGATCGAATGCGACTCCTCATAACATTTTGAAATAGCAGCACACAAAATCCATATTCAGAGTTCGATACTCAAAATATTAATTTGTAAAAATGACTGGATGAAGAAAAAGAGGGGATTGTGAGTTTCTCTCATGGCCACATTTGGTCACGACCGAATAGTGTATTCATATTTATACTTCATTTAGCCATTCTGAGTGGGTGCCATTATTATTGTGCCATCACTACTTGATTGCTCTTTTACTTTTATTATAAAGGTTGCGGAAGACCAAAGCAGACACGGACTCGAGCAACATGAACCTGAAAGAGGAGAACCGAGACCTCGAGGACGGACAGAACAACAACGTCACCAGCGCAGCGAGTTTATCGAGTTAGATTAAATTGTTTAAATTAAAAAAAAAAAACCTTCCAAGGAAAGGAAGCTCATCAACTCAATCAACTCAGGCTTGGCGAGAGAGCACCAGGAGCAGCCAGTGGAGGATGTCTTTATGAACAGGAAAACGCTACGCTGAGTCAGATTCCGCTTTATCTGAGGAATCGATGAGCTTAAGATCAACAGAGATGCAGAGTGGTGTAAAGAGTGCAGCTTAGAAATCAATCACTCCTGCTTAGTTTTTTTCTTTTCTGTTTATTTTCATTCCTGCACTCTCGGGAATGTAGATGAGGAAGAATCGTTGCGTCTGTAACGTATGTGTAAAGTTCTGATTGGTTAAGAGTAGCATGGGGGGGCGGAGTTACAGTAGCTGTAACTTCATTCAAACACATATCAAACACAAAAACATCACTTTCACTTGAATGTAGATTTTGCAAGAGACTGAGGTCTAAAAAAAAAAACACTGCGAGACGCAGCTGAGATGTTTGTGTCTTCTGTAAACTCCTGTAAACACTGCTTTTGTTTTTGAGTTTGTTTGAGCTTTGTGTGCGTTTCTATCCTGAATAGTGGCCTTACGCTTCACGCTTCACGCAAGTCGGGTCTGAAAGTCCGAACGCACCAGCAACTGCTTTCATTTCATCAGTTATCAAACACTAATACAGCGTTATATGAATTCAGCAACATGAATAAGGAAGCAGGAGAGTTCTTGTGACATTCAGCACACATCAGGCTGGATTTATCACACTGGATACTAATAGATTTATTTGTAAATCGTTCACAGGAGAATTTACAGAAGAATCAAAATATTAATAAAAATCCAGTTAGGTGGGAAAAACATTCGTATCCTACACTTTCAGTCTATTTCACTCGATTGATTCGCTTCAGATCACATCCATAAATTAAGACAATTAAGATTAGCCGTTCAATTAGGACAAAAGCAAAAGCGTCTTATACACGGAGGATGAATGCTGCAAAAAACAGCGTATTAATACTTAATTTCTTGAATATAATCAAATTGATACATTTTCTAAGATTACAATAAACCAAATTTAAGATTATTAAGCCTATTTCTAGATATTTGTACTCCTTTTGCTTGTTTCTAGAAAGAAGCAAATGATCTGCCAGCAGAATTTGACAATTTTAATCTTGAATTGAGTAAAATGTTTAGAAATAGGCTTGTTAAATAATAATCTATAAAATAAAATAATGAGAAATATTAAATAACTTTTCCTTTATTGTTAACAGTGAGTTAGCGTGTGTGTTGTGGTAGCCGATGAGCTGCAGTGGCTGAGCTGCATTACTGGAACGTTTAGCGCATGCTGTGCTTAGGAGGCGTTTTGTCGTTTTCAGCTCGTTTATGGAGTTTTGTGGGTTAAATCGGCTGTGTCGTGAATGCACTTGGTCCTTTACGTCTGATTTTCGTTAATCAGCGTCACGTGAGAACTGAATTTTTGGTTCGGTTTTACACGTAGTTTACTAAACGTTTGTTAAATGAGGCCCAATTTTATTGAGGACACTTCAGATAATCTAGGTTTGTGCCCATAATGAGTCACACAACAGATCGCAATATTTTGTAGACATATCTGTATTTCGGCATTCCATCCAGAAGAGACCAGAAGTCTGCATGTGTGTGTGTGTGTGTGTGTGTGTGCAGCTGTGAAATATCGGTTTAGTCTTTGATTTCTGATCAAATAAAGACAGTTCTTGCTGATGCGCTCAGACTTTTAGCCCTGACTGTGTATTTGCCTTACCTCAATTCCAAATGCACTTTAGAGAAGAGCTTTAGTTTTATGGATCTGTTGCTTATTGGTGACGCTTCGCTAATCGCCACCCTGCGTTCTAGTTACTGGTTTTCACACACCTTCTTTTACTTCTTTGACTTGACAACAAACAACTGTGCACTTACACAAGGAGTAAGGTAAGGAGTGTGTATGAGCGTGAACCCCAGCATTGTGAGAACAACACAGCTGAAGAGATTTACACACGCTGTACTCATCAAAATACAAAATACACACCTGATCAAATTTCATTTCGAAAAGTTCGTTTAGTACGTTTTTAGCATTAAGAACAGCTCTTACGATCGTGACAGGGATTCCAACAAGGAGAAGTGGATGAAGGTGCATCAGACGGTGTATTGGAACGCAGCCCTTTTCATTTCAGGAAGCACAAAAAAGGGAAAATTCACTGAGTGCTTTGTTTTAATTTATTCGAACTCATTCACTGTTTCATTACTGTGATGTATTTGTGATTGTCAGGTATTTAAGTTGAGTGAGAAAAAGAGTGTTTACACGGGATAAAATGTCTACTATGGATGAGAATGTGAAAGCTTTGCCATATAACATTTATAATCTTTTTAATAAATTTTTTTGACAACTCAAATCATTCCAAGTGTTCTTATTCCTGACACTAAAGCACTGCAAAGAAATAAAGATTATTGTTATTATTATTATTATTATTATTATTATTATTATTATTACAGTAAGAGATCTTGTGAAGGTCTGGAAACTCCTGAGGTGACAAATTCCTTTGTAAAGCCAAGTCATTGCACAATATTCTAGTTTTTAAAACCTATAAAGTGTTGATATGTAAATGTTTCAGCGCCTTCTACAGGATTCTGGAGCAGAACCTCTAGGTGTACTCATAACCTGACTTTCATGCTTTATTACTGCATTCATAATGAGATGAGTTGGCAAACACAAAATGACCATTTAATTTGAAACGTGTTGTTGTTTAATAAAATAATGAAATCAGTTTGTTTTCCAAAAGTCAGTAGATTCTTGAAGGACCAGCTCCAGAACACTTTTCCACCCACAGGAGAGCTGTCTGAACTAATTTTCTGATTTTCTTCTTAATAAAGATGCAAGCAGGCAAAACTTGGAGAAGAGGAATAGTTTTACTGAAGCTTCATGTACGTACACAGGTGCTGTCCATTAAATGTTCAGTTCAACTAGTTAGTCCAGAATGCAGCAGCAAGAATCCTTACTAGAACCAGAAGATATGACCACATCACCCCTATCTTATCCACA
>CM075017.1:23777307-23791052 GCA_037576675.1 Pangasius sanitwongsei | reverse complement strand
GCGTGGCCTGTGTGTGTCAGTCGCAGGTAAGGAGGCGTGGCCTGTGTGTGTCAGTCGCAGGTAAGGAGGCGTGGCCTGTGTGTGTCAGTCGCAGGTAAGGAGGCGTGGCCTTGTACTTGTCTCAAAGTCAAGTATTTTTTTCAAAACTGATCTCATAAGGAGATTATATACTTTTTTATAAAGAGAAATGATGTTATTACATCATAATTACACCCAGCGTAGTATAAAAAACTATTACCTGCATAATAAATAAATAAAAAATAAGAGTAAAATGTGCTGATTAAATGAGGTTTGTCTCCTCACCTGAGTCGGCTCATGTGCAGGACGGTGGCGATGAGCTCCTCGTTCAGGTCCACGTTGTAGAGCACGAGCGACGCCAGCTGCTCCCTCCACTGCGCCAGGAAGGCGGGGCGGGGCAGGTGTGTCGAGGACAGGTCCAGCGCTCGCAGGGTGTCCAGAGGCTTCAGCAGGGCTTCAGGGTCCACGTCCCCCGGCAGACTGCCGACGTTCAGCACGCACAGCCTCCTGAAGCCCTGGAACGAGAAGTCGGTGCCATCGCAGAACTCTTCGTCCTCGTCATCCTCGTCGTCCTCGTCCTCGGCGGAGGACTTGCGGAAGAAGATGTTGGAGCAGCCGAAGAGGCTGAGGGACACGAGCGTGTGGCGGAAGTTGCGCAGGGTGCGGAGGCTTCGGGAGCTCAGGTGATTACAGCACGTCAGGTGCAGCTCCATCAGGTCCTGAAAAACGAAGTTACAGAACAGAGAGATGAAGAGCTCATTACTGAAACGACTCAGTAAGGTGTTATAGCACTAAAATGACTCATTATTACAGTGTTATAACAATAACACAACTTATTAAACTGTAATAGCAAATATAGAATTTATTACGGTGTTATAGCAACAAAATGAGTTATAAACCTGTTATAGCTATTAACACTATTCACTATTAAGAAATTACAGCAAAAAATGACTTATTAATCTAGTATAGTTATAAAACAACTTATTAAGGAGTTATAGCACCAAACAAAGCAACAAAAAGTACTTATTATGACAGCGTTATAACAATAAAATGACTTATTATTAAAGTGTTATAGCATTAAATCGACTTTTATGGCATGACAGAAATATAACGACTTAAGGTGTTATAGCAAGCAATAAAATATTATTAATACAGTGTTATAACAATAAAATGACTTTAGGCATTACAGTAATAAATCAACTTATTCCTCAGGTGTTATAGCAATAAAATGACTTATTATTAATGTGTTATAGCACTAAATCGAGTTTTATGGCATTACAGAAATATAACGACTTATTAAGGTGTTATAGCAAGAAAACAAAGCAATAAAAATATTTATTATTACAGAGTTATGAGAATAACATGACTTAAGAGCAAACACAGCAATAAAATAAATCAACTTATTACTCAGGTGTTACAGCAATATAAAGAGTAATTAAGGTGTTATAGCAGTAAAATGAGTCACTGTTACTGCGGTATAGAAATAAAAGAGTTAATGAGTTGTTTTATGATTGTTACGATGCTCTGTGTGTGTGTATGTGTGTGTATGTGTGTGTGTGTGTACCTGTTTCCCGATGGCCTCGAGGTCTCGGTCTCGCACGGCGTCCTCTCGGAGGTGCAGTCGGCTCAGTCGGGTGCTGTGCGGGTCGCAGAAGAGCTGAAAGAAACCGTCCTGAGGCTCGAACTCGCTGTCTGTGTGCACCAGCTCCATGTACCTGCAGCACAGGAACGCCATCATAACAAGGTTCAAGGTTCAAGGTTCTTTATTTGTCACATACATATTACACACACACACACACGTGGTGTGATGCAGTGAAATGTTTTTCCTCGGTGCCTCGTCCCACACTGCAACAGCGATACAAAATAAAAACAATATAATGAAATAAAATCAAATCAAATCTAGTAGACTGAATGTAAAAAAGTTTAGCAGCCCTTAGAGGAATGAAATGTAGAATGTGAATATGCATAAATAGAATATGTTTAAAAAAAAAAAAAAAAAACAAGATATACAAAGCGGGGGGAAAAAAACTGTCTCAGAATAAATTGCACAACTCATCATTAAGGTGTTATAGCAATAAAACAACCTGTTATTACAGTGTTATAACAAACAAAAGAACGAGGCGTAACAGCAATAAAATAAATAAAAAAGTCAGTAATGGATATCAATGATAAAATAATAAATGATTTATTATTAAGGTGTTATTAAGGCACTAGCAATAAATACAATAAGGTGTTATTACAGTGTTATAGCAATAATATGACTTATTAAGGAGTAATAGGAATAAAAAAGACTTATCATTTTGGAGTTATAGCACTAAAAGACTTATTAAAACTAACGAAAATAAAAACAACTAAAGTAAAAGCGACTCATTAAAGTGTAACAGCAAGAATATAACATTATTAAGGTTATAACATATTATAAAGGTGTTAGAGCAATAAAATGAGGTGTTATTACAGTGTTATAGCAATAAAAAAAGACTTAGTAAGAGGTTGCAGCGATAAAACGATTTAATATTAAGACGTAACAGCAATAAAATTATTATTAAGGCTTATTAAGATTTATTATTAATGTGTTATAAAGAGCTTATTAGCTAAATTAAAATAGTCTTGACTGACAGCTCGCGGTCTTGAATGACATTCAGGAGACATTATTAAAATTAAAAATAAATAAGTGGTTCCTTTGTAAGTTGAGTCACCGGATTTAAAAACACATCTTGTAGGAGATGACGCGAGTGACGCGAGTGACGCGAGTGAAGCTCAGCACCTGGAACAACTTGTTTGTTTGGTGTCGTTATCTAGTTCAGATCTCACGCCCTCTGAGTCACTGACGCCACACGGCGCTAGAACAGCAACCTCTGCGGCAATAATAATAATAATAATAATAATAATAAGTGCACGTACACGTTAACGAGCTTGTCGCAGATCTCGCTGGGTAAGAAGACGTCGGGACGCAGGCACAGTTTGTTCCTCTCGCCCGTGTAGCACATGGTTCTTCTGAGGTTCTTCAGACAGAACACGGTGCACAGGGACATGAGGCTCTCCGGGTCGTCCCCCGCTTTGGTTGCCATGGCGACGGGCCCTTTCGGAGTCAGAGGTCAAACACCACGGCGACGGAGGAGAGGAGCGACAGCGCGCTCAGACCTCGGGCATCACGAGCTCAGAGTCTAAACATTTAAAAAATAATAATAATAATAATAACAATGATGATGATAATATTAATAAGAATGTAATTAATTTATGTTAATTAACTAAATGTAATTATTCAAAATAAAAGGATCAAATTTATACAGTGTGCAGAGCAAGCGCAGAATACAGGTTCAACTGCTGACGTGTTTATACGCTCCAAAATTATTGGCACCCTTCATGAAATAATTGCATGAACATTACACATTATTGTGTAACTTTTCTTCTAAAAAAAAACTAAAAATCACACAAATAAAAAAAACTGTTTTTTTTTTAAAGACAAACAGCAAAGCCTCTAAGTTTTAAAGCTTCATGCTACATTTCGTGATAATTTTTGATTTTGCTATAAAATACCTGAAATGGTTTCATAGTTTACTGAGACCTGTTTAACTTGTTGAGATTAACGATGACGACGATGATGATGATGATGATGATGAAGGACGTCTGTGAGATTTCAGTACGGTTTAGATAAAGAGTAAAGAGTTTAGAACAAATTCCTTATCATATTACTTCTTTCTGACAGATTTATTTTAATTATATTTATTACTGAGAAGGAAAAAAAAACAAACAAAAAAAACAGTAGACTTCACCAGATATTTACAGAAGGGGTGCCAATAATTTTGACACCGCGGTTTTGTTTTTGCTAACCCCAAAAAAGTGCACTTTTTGATAAACATATAAAACAGAACAGTGAGTTAAAATAAAACTACACACACGTACATGTATTTCAGTTCAGCATTTCACTCAATGCAGGTCATTTTTATTGTTAACGATAACGGGTGCCAATATTTATGAGAAAGTGTAATATAGTGGTGTTTTTAGTTACCTGTAAACGACCTGTAACTTTGGCACTGCTGAGGAGTGAAAAAAAAAACACGGTGATTACACTTTGATTGTTTACAAGTTAAATTTCTAAAATAAATCAACTGAAACATTTATGCAAATGTATGTAAATGTTATGATTACGCTAGGCCGGCTAGTTCCAGCTTAAACCTCGGCTAATTATTAGCTTAATTCCATGACCACAAACATCGCGAGATACAAAATATAAACTTACACTTATATTTTAATATTTTAACTATTTAACTAAAATGTAAGGAACACATTTAATGAACTACAACCGCGCTGTATGAACTCGAATGCGAATTAACTAGCTAACAGGCTAGGAAGCTAGCGCCGCTATTCGTTTACCTGTATGGTTTTTCGAGCTAGCATGCTAATCCATGCTAAATCAGAAGTTGCTAGTTGCTAACACAGACAGCTTCGTATTCGGTTAGCATGCTAGCTAAAACAAGCTAAAGGCCAATCAGATTTCTTTCTACGATCATGACACCGAGAGGAAAGCGGAAATTTTACCAGAATCCGCCTTTAACTTTAATCTCCTCCGCGGAAATTCAGCTTCTGATGATTTACTTTGCTGAATAATTCTCGCTCGTTTGGTGATTGTTTTCCTTTCTCTTTTAACGTCGCTCGTCCTGATGTCAACAAAACAACCTTCAGCTTCCGGGTTATTACAGAATTGTTTCCGGTGTCAGAGATAAACTGCAGAGATTCCATTCACGTTCACTTTAAAGACAAATTGAGGCGTTTTTTTCCGTTTGTTTCGTTTTTGTTTTTGTTTATTTTGTTTTTTTGTTTTTTGGCTTTAATCCAGCAAGAAAGAAACTTTCTGACTGTTATAAACTGTTATAAGAATACATTCAGAGTTGATTATTTTCCTATAACAGCACGTCCTGAAGTGTTTTTCATTTCTTATACTATAGCAGTTTGCCAAATATTACAATATTCTAGTGATTAAAGATGACACATTGAACTTCTTGTCGGTTTATAGTTTCATTTAACATCAGCAGAACAAGTGAGTTCCTCTTGTCACTTACGTTATAGCAGCTATAAACAGTCGTTCCCTCACCAGCCTCTCTTTATTCTCTCTCTCTCTTCAAGTTAATAAGAAAAAAAGAAAAACGCAACTCGTTACACCTTGTTGCCGAGAAACCGCAAGCGTAAACTCCTCTGTCCTTTCTGTCGGAAAACTTAAAGTTACAACTTTACATCTGACACTGGAGACTCCTTCCATACATGTTAAATAAACATCTCCTTCCACAAATCAGTTTATCCTGTAAATACAATACATAAAAAAAGGAATAAAATGCGACGGTGTGGTGCGATGAAGCGGAGTTACTGTTACTACACCGAGGCTGATTAGTTTCCTCTAACAGCACGTCCCCGAGTGTTTTATTCCTCTTACACTACAGCAGTTTGCCAACAATTACAGTTTTTTAGTTTATTAAAGAATGAATGAAAGCGTAAACTTCTGTCCTGAGGTTTTCGGAAAACTTAAAGTTACAGCTTTACCACTGACGCTGGAGACTCCTTCCAGAAATGTTAAATAAATAAACTTCTCCTTACATAAAGTAATTTTTAACCTGTTTATTATCAGTGGAGCGTTCGCCGTACACGTCCCTGTGAATGAGCCGTTACCACAGAAACGGTAACGTATCAGAACGAGCTTTGAAAATGTGAGGATCGTCTTTCGGGTAAGTCTACCGTGACTCTGAGTCGATTTCTTATTAAAGAAGTGCAGAGAAACGAAAAGGAAAGGAATGTAGTTATGAAAGTGAGGAATGTGAGTTTGAGAGGTTAACCTGAGAGTCATGAGAATGCAGATTTTCTCGCTCCAGATGAAAAGAGTTGTTTCAGATTTGGTACCCTGATGGCCAACGCTCTAAAACTAACCTGGAAAAACAGCAGTAAGCTCTAACGAGCTTCTCAGTGGAATTATTCGCACAAACAGCTGAGCTTTATTCCGGCTGTGAGGCAACTCTTCAGGGGGGATTCAATTCCCTGGGCTTTTACTTTCTTCCTGCTGGGAAACTGAAATACTCTGACTAATGGTTATGATTAATCATAACTATTAGACAAATTAAACACTAACCTACTTGTTTGAATTGTTCTTGTAGAACTATTTTATATGTATATTACATATATATATATAATATACAATAATAAAATAATATGTGTATAATTGTTTTCTGGTTCTAATGAAAATTATAATTTGATATAAATGTTTTATATAACTTATAATATAAATAAAATTTCTCTGTAGCTAGTTATTGTTGTTTATTTGTGTACTATTTGTACTGAATATTTGTGTCTCTCTCTTTTTTTTTTTGAGAGTTTTGCACTAAAAAGCTAATAAACAAAAACTGTATGAAAATAATATGTTATGAAATGTTGTTTTTACAGACAGTTAATGATTGGCTTTCCGTTACATCAGACTTAAAAAAAAAAAAGAAGAAGAAGAAAAGAAAAAGGAAGAAAAAGAAAAGAAAAGAAAAAGGAAGAAAGAAAACGGAGTGCTTTTGTTTCCTAGTCGGACCTTTTTTTTTATTGCGACCACCATCCTACCGTACTAAATAGTAAGCACAATATGTAGTTTCTTACTTTGACACGCTATTTAGACAAGAAGTTTTAGGAGTAATAACGAGGGAGGAAAAAAATACTTAGTGTGGAATAATGTAGATTTTAAATAAAAAAAAATGTTACTTGAACCTTTATTCGGAGCGCTGTTATTTGTTTCCCAGCCGGAGTGTTTATCTTGCGACACCTCCCTCCCTTCTATTTGTCCAGACTCAGTTCTGTTTTTCGCTCAAACATGTCGAGTTCCTACAAAAACAGGTGAGATATGAACCACAGCTGGACGGCAGAAATGTGTATTAATTCGTTTAATTGGAATAGAGGTGTGCGTGGTTTGATTAGAGTTTTAAAAACATGAATTTATTCGCATTTGCTTGCTAGCTGTGTAGCCTAGCGGCCGAGAAGTACCGATAGCGTTAAGGCAGGGCTGTGCGGGCAAAACGCACATTTTCAGTGTTTTTTATGTTTTATTTATTTAGTTTACATCTTTAATGTGGTTAGGAAGTCGCTTTAAGGTTTGTCTGAGCGTTAAATTGAGTACAAGTCATGAGAAAGAATGAAATCTTTGAACTTGGTGCTTTTTCTGCTGTATTATACCTGACTCAGTGAAATGATTAATTAATGATGTGATCAATTAAAGCAGGTGATTAAAAAAAAAAAAATCCTGAAAGGATTAAAAGAATAGTGGATGAGAAACACTGCTTTTAAGAAGCAGTTTGTATAAATAAATAAATAAATAATAGTAATAATAATGTACAGAATGCACACTTCACTCCAGTGCAAATCTGAATACAAATCTGATCTCCGCTGATTGACTGCATTTATAAATGCAGTAAAGAGGAACTTTCTGGAAATTTGACAAACAGATGATTGGTGCATTTAATAAAGTCTGACAGGTTTTATGCAACTAAATACAAAATTCTTATTTTGTGTGTTAACCTTTGAACGTTTCGAATGTGTAACCCCCTAATTACCACTTTTTAATAGAAGCCTGAATAAAAGTGACTTTTTTTTTTATAAGCTAAGGTGGACTTAAAGGCAGAATCTTCAGAAGAACGTTTTAAACCCGGACATGTCGACAGTGATCACATCTGGACATCCAGATGCTTAGAAAACAATCGAGTGTGTAAAATGTAAAGCTGTTAGGATTTTCTGGATAAAAGACGATTGAGAAGTTCTTTGTGCTTAATGTAAAGTGACTTTTCCATCTATTCCGTTTATTGTCAGACGTTTTTATCCAGAACAAATTAAAATCCAGAGTCGGAGAGTTGAAGAGAGATCAGAACTCGATCTGATCGCTAGCAGAGAAACCGAGCTGAAGAAGAATCTTCCAGGTGTTTTAAAACTTCAAGTCAGCAGTTCAAGCACGGTACTTAAAGTTAGACTTTAACCGCAGAACCCAAAAGGTCTTGTGACTGCAGTTAAAAATCCACAGCCAGGAGTTTCCTGTTCCTCCTCCTGCCTCTTCACGCTGCGTCCGGAATGAAAGACTGATTCCTTTGCTTTAAATTAAGGCTCGAAAACAGAAATTCAGTGCTGTTCAGACTCTTACAGTTAATATCACACTGGATTGTGCGCTCAGGCAGGAGTGACACATCGACTGTAAACCCTAAAGCAGAGACGGTTTACAGAGGAGTCGGGTTTGTGTGTCTGAGAGGATCTCCGAGCGGACGTAAAAGAGGAAGGGCGGACGTTATCGGAAAATACTTCTCTCCCGATGAGAAAGGGGGTGTAAACTTTTACAAAGAAGTCATTTTGATTTTTAAGGGTTTAATTAGGGCTGGGTGATATGACCACACAATATCAATATTGATTTATGGATCATGATATTTATCATGATTTCATTTTCTAACATTTAAAAACAAACAAACGCTCTGAGTAGAAGCAGCCGATTTGATCTGAACATGAAATGCTGTATCTAAGAGCTTTAAAAATATAATGTATGTTTTTATCTATTATTAAAAAATGTATGGAATAATAATTATTTTTTTAAGAATAAGCATTTATTTTTATTGACAATAAATAAAAGTTAGTTTAAGTGTAATAATGTCTTCCAGGACGTTTCGTCACAAACCTGTATATCGTGGTGAATATCGTGTATGGTAGAAGTGTCCTCTCTCCAAGTCCCGGTGGATATCATGCTCTCTTTCATTTTTATTCAGTTTCAAATAAAGAAACATGATTAGAAGCAGCTGATGTGTTAAAAATTTGAATTTAATCTTTAAAATTGAAAATTAAAAATTGCATTTCTTCACCATCTTTATTTTGTGTCGTGGGTGTGCAAACTTTTGCACCCTTATTCGGACCTTCTCAAAGAACATTGGTCCAATACACGTAATACACACTAGTACAATAAAAGTGATGCCTCTCACGTGCTTTTTTTAAATTTATTTATTTAAAAATGTTTGTGTTTAAAGGATTCAGGAGTTTAAGACGGTGCTGAGCGAGGAGAAGATCGACCTGAAGGCACTACAGGAGCTCTGCTTCGGCGGTAACGTCTCTTTAAAAACCTCTTCACTCCATCTTTCTATCATACTACTACTAATACTACTACTACCAATAATAATAATAATAATAATAATAATAATAATAATAATATTTTCCTTTTTCCGCTCTTTTGTCCGTCTCTGGTTAATGACCTCTGTCAGGAATTCCTTTCGAGGGCGGGATTCGGTCTCTGTGCTGGAAGGTGAGGTGCTTTTGGGGTTGTTTACTGGCTGTATTTGTTTTTCTGTGTATTTTATCACTTTATCCTGTAAATACAATTTTAAAAAAAAAAGGAATAAAATGCGACGGTGTGGTGCGATGAAGCGGAGTTACTGTTACTACACCGAGGCTGATTAGTTTCCTCTAACAGCACGTCCCCGAGTGTTTTATTCCTCTTACACTACAGCAGTTTACCAACAATTACAGTTTTTTAGTTTATTAAAGAATGAATGAAAGCGTAAACTTCTGTCCTGAAGTTTTCGGAAAACTTAAAGTTACGGCTTTACCACTGACGCTGGAGACTCCTTCCAGAAATGTTAAATAAATAAACTTCTCCTTACATAAAGAAAATTTTTAATCTGTTTATTATGAGCTGTACACGTCCCTGTGAATGAGTCGTTACCATAGAAACGATAACGTATCAGAACGAGCGCATTAATATAAACCTGCGCTACTGTCAGAGCTGCTGTTATAGAGAACTAATCAACACCTTCTGACCAATCAGAGCGCAGAGTTCAGCAGCAGTGATGTGGTCACAGTGCAGTTCGTTGTTTAGAAGTGGAAATCGAAGCAATACTTTTAAAAATATATATATATTTTAAAACTACATTTGAACATTTTTATTTGTTGTAAAAAAAAAAATTTCAGATCTTGTTGAACTTCCTGCCCCTGGACCAGACACTATGGGACTCGTTCCTGAAAAAGCAGAGGTAACACACACACACACACACACACACACACACACACACACACACTCGGCGAGTTCCACAGTGAAAGTGGAATAGAAACCCAGTAGTTAGTTTCAGATTGAACAAGAGGAAGGAAACAGGAAAAAGCCTCCCTGAGAAACATCTTCTGACATAACGAGGAAAATCTCAGCGAGCGATTTGGAGCTTTTACAAAAAAATAAATAATAAATTATAACATATAAATACTCATAAGGATCATCAGCAGTCCGCTGACATTGTACACGTGACATAAAACACAACACCACGTCTCACCAGCCCTCTCCACACACACACACACACACACACACCGTTCGTAATTTACACAAATCTCTTTTGAATTAATTGTCCGTGTTTGTGAACTCCTAAAGAATCGATGTTTATTTATATTTTTGCATTTAATTCACTACAGAAGCATGTGATTCGGAGCGCATCTGAGCTGTTTGGAGAAAAGACGACATTTTTTGCTTTGTTTCGATACAAAAAAAAAAGAATCGTTGTCATTTCTCTGAGCTTCTGCTCCGAGCGTGTTAAACGCACACTAATAAAGCGAAACCATTACAAATACAGGTTTGATTTAATATCTTTTTTTCATGCTGTTGATGATTTAAAAAAGTAGAAATTTTTCATTTTAAAGGAAAAAAATATTTTTTTTACTTACATTATTCATTTATTTAATTTATTTTAAATCTTATTTAAAGAAAATTCTGTACAAAAATGGAAAACAAATTCAATATTCAGGATTTTATGAAGTCCTTCAGTCAGAACTGTAATAAAACTTTTCTGTTATTATTTAATTTTTTTTTATTGAAATTATTTTTATTTCAGTTTTTGTTGCTTTCATTGTCAAAAATTGATCACTGAAATAGTAAGTGGCAAAAATCGTACCGATTTGCATTAAATCATTAAAGTGTGTGTGTGTGTGTGTGTGTGTGTTTAGGGAGGTTTATTCACAGTTTCTGAAGGAGATGATCATCCAGCCGGGAATCGCTAAAGCTAATCTGGGTCTCTCCAGAGAGGACGTGACCATGGAGGATCACGTGAGTGACGACGTTAAGCTCTGCTCAGCTTCTCACGTCTCGCCGTCTTAATTCTGGTTTAATCCAAATGTCTCGTCATTTCATTTTAACTCTTCGCTTTCTTCTCTCCGTGTCTCGCAGCCTCTGAATCCGAATCCGGAGAGCCGATGGAACAACTACTTCAAGGATAACGAGGTTCTGTTACAGATCGATAAAGACGTCAGGTACGTCATGGCATTTCTGTGTAAAGAGGAAGCGTAGCGGCCGTTATCCTCGAGCCACGCCTCCTTTACTGAGAGTGACAGGCAGAGACCACGCCCACTTTTGTAGGACTGATAGCCACAGTGGCCATGGATGCAAACTCTGATTGATTCCTCCTTCATTCCTCCTTCATTCCCCCTTCATTCCTCCTTCATTCCTCGATCGTCCGGCATTCAGTCCGTGACCCAGAAATTTTTTTTTTTTTTAAATAAAATCTCCGCTATTTTAAGAACGTTTTAATTTTTAAAATGCACTGCGAGAAATCAAGGAATGAGACGAGGGAAGGGTTTTGGATCAGGGATAGAGCGGTGCTTTTTATTCAGAAACAAATTAAAATTTTCTTTTCTTTATGTAACAGAATCACTGTTTCTTTTTTCTCTCCAGAGAAGATCAGATTTTTCTTATCAGATCATATCCTTTTTTTTTGTTTTTTATTTTAAATGCAAGACTCAAAATCTTGCCATATAAGAGCCTATAAGACCCTAATTAAGGTTAGTTAATTAGTTAGTTAGTTAGTTAGTTAATAATACACATCGCACCTTCTCTCAGTGATTTGTGGACCAATAAATTGTCTAATCTAGTAATTCTAATGGATGTGTAGTTAGATTCTGTTCAGAGTGAATTGGATCTAATTAGACTAATAACGTGAATCAGTTAGAAATACAGATACGACGTAATACCTTTTCAAAATGTTACAGATGAATAGAAATTGGAAATGGCTTAAAAATAAACTAGAAAAATTGGTAAATTGTGTAAAATACTTCTGTAAATGTCATAGTGCCCTATAAGTACTAACTAGAGATGGAACAAATAATAATTAAAATAAATAAATTTGAACGCAACACCTTTTTTTTTTTTTTTTTTCTTTTCTGATCCCGATACCCGTCTGAAACTGTTTTCTTTAAAAACTACTAAGCTTTAAAGTGTTTATGTTTTTTAAATATTATAAGCACTTCACAGTTAAACTCTTTCACACAAAAAACTCTTACGTTGTAAATATAATAAATAGAAAAATGTATAAATAAAATATAAATAGAATAAAATCAATCCAACAAAATTAAAACCACGGAAGTCCCTTTATATGTAAACATTTCCAATTTCAAAAATACATTTCTTTTTCAAAATCCAAGTCCAATCTTGGACTCTGTTTGTTCCAGAATCTGATATCCGATACTGTTTCCTCTGATATCCGATCCTGGTACCGGTCCGGTAATGGTACTGGGTATCGGATCAGCGCCGGTGTCTAGTACTAAATCTCTAATGCTTTTTAAAACAATATGATGTTATTGGTTTGTTACACACAGCCGTCTATCATACCATTAAAGTGTGTGTGTGTGTGTGTGTGTGTGTGTGTGAATACTCTTCCTGCGTATTCCCAGGCGTTTATATCCCGACATGGCGTTCTTCCAGAGACCCACCGAGTTTCCCTGCCAGCTGATCCTCGACTCGCAGAACGAGTACGAAACTCTGCGCAGACGCGTGGAACAAACCACACTTAAAGCTCAGACCGTCAACCGCAACCGCAGCGGAGTCACCAACGTGAGTGTGTGTGTGTGTGTGTGAGTGAGAGAGAGCGAGAGAGAGTGTGTGTGTGTGTGTGTGTGTGTGTTTGGTGCTCGTTAAATTGCTGAATTGATTTGTGACCTGTTTGCTTTGATCAGAGCTCAGATGGTCAGACAAAGGTGAGTTCTCCTGCAGTGTGTGTGTGCGCGTGTGCGCGTGTGTGTATAGTTTGTCTTAAAGCCCGTCTTTAACCCAAACATAGATGATCAGCAAAGGTGTGTTTGCTTCTTTAGCTCTTCAGGCAGATCTCCACACGCTCGCATCAGAACACGAAGAGTTTCATAAAGCAGTACTTGAGATTTTAGGCCACGCCTCCTAAGAGGATGTCGGGTTGATTTCATTTTTGGGAGAATTGTTTCTTGTTTCTTTAACGTGTGCTTTATAAGGACCCAGGCGTAGTGCAGAGTGAGACGTTAAACGGTCTTCAGTGCTGTAACGTGAACACACACACGCAGTTCAGGCCCCTGTGGTGTTCTTTATTTAGCTCTTTATTTAGAGGATAAGAGAAGGGAATTGTTCAGAGGTGAGGCTCATCACCAGGGGGTCTGTAATGCACATGTGTGTGTGTGTGTGTGTGTGTGTGGTTCTGCACCAGTGGTGTGTTTCCCCAGCAACTAGCTGGAGAGCAGATTTCCTCAGGAGAAGTCTGTAGGCAAGAAAGACGAGCGTTACGAGGCAAAAAAGTTTCAGAGGGCGTCTCCATCTACAACAAACAATCATACACAGTACTGTGCAAAAGTCTTGCCCCCCCCCCCCCCCCCCTTTTTTAGTACAAACTTTGTTATAGATGTTTATTTTCTGACTTCTACATTATCGATTCAGTCCAAAAACATTTTAGATTCCAAACATTAGTTTT
>CM075017.1:23763800-23777207 GCA_037576675.1 Pangasius sanitwongsei | reverse complement strand
TAAAGCGAAGGATCGTCACATTAAATACTGACTCTGTTTCATTTATTACTGTTTACTGCTCTTTATAGGATTTTTTTTAAAATGTAGAAACATTTAATTTAATTATTATTTTTGAAGTCGTCTTTGGTCTGCAGCATTTTTTTGCATGAGCCTAAGACTTTTACACAGTGCTGTATATAATATATTTTAATATTTTTTGCAGGAAGAATGATCTGTGCTGTCACTTATTTACACTCAGGCAATAATAAAGTGCCGTGATTGATCAGCGCTACACAGCAGCTGTGTGGTTTGTTTTTTAATTTTGGGTTGTTGCTGCTCTGTATGCTGTAATCCTTTTTTATATACTTATTTATTCTCTTCTCTCCTTTCCCAGTCAAACTGCTGCAAAAGGTTTTGCGATTTCATGCACAGCGATGTTAAACACACCGATAAGCTCTGTTTCTCTTTAAAACATTCAGCTGTCGTCGTGATGGTTGTCATGATCTGTGTCTCAAAATCAAAATGCTCTGAGCTTACATTCGAAACCTTTCAGCAGGTTTGAAGGTGACACGAGAGGTTTTTAAAATTAAAACACTAACTTTAACAGGAAAACCGGTTAGTGTTAGTGCTCAGGAACGCTCTAGAATATGATAAGTACAAGTATGCGATATAAGAGGGTACATGCGGCGGCCATCTTGCGTACACGGGCACATAGATTAAAGCAAGTAGAATTAAACCTTCAGAATCGTCACATGACTTCCAGGTTGCTGAGGAACAAAGAGCTTGTGCTGTATAAATAAAAGTAAGCAGTTGCTCTTCTCAGGCTGAATTTTTTTGCGGCATGGTGATCCCCTCACTTTGACCTTTGACCCCTAGGTGAGCTCTCCGGGCAAGGCGCTGAACCTGTACCCATCCAACGAGTACGAGGTTTTGCCGAACGGCTGCGAGGCGCACTGGGAGGTGGTGGAGCGAATCCTGTTCATCTACGCCAAGCTGAACCCGGGCATCGCCTACGTACAGGGCATGAACGAGATCGTCGGGCCGATTTACTACACCTTCGCCACCGACCCCAACCCGCAGTGGAAAGGTAAACAACAACAAAAATAAAAACAAAAACATGACTGATGTTTGAGGCAGTGGTGAGTGTGAGTGTCTGTGCTGAACACTGCTGCTGCCCCCTGCAGGAAACACCGCATCACTACACACCACTCACTCCTCTATTAATGTCTCCTCCATCTTAATGTCTTAATTTACTTTCTTTTTTCTGATTAATTATTAATCGCTCCTTTCTTTCTTTCTTTCTTTCTTTCTTTACTTCTTTTATTACTTCTTCCTTCTTTTCTGTCTGTCTTTCTTTTGTTATTTCTAATCATGAATATCTCCCCTGTGTTTGTTTCTTTTTCTTTTTGATCACTAATCTCTCCTTTCTCTCTCTTTCTCTCTCTCTCTCTCTCTCTCTTTCTCTCTCTCTCTCTCTCCTCTGTTTTCCTGTCATCCGTTAGAGCACGCAGAGGCCGACACGTTCTTCTGCTTCACCAATCTGATGTCGGAGAACCGTGATAACTTCATCAAGAGCCTGGACGACTCGCAGTGCGGCATCACGTACAAGATGGAGAGCGTCTTCTCCATGCTGAAGCAGAAGGACCTGGAGCTCTACATGAAACTGGTGAGTGTTAAAACCACTTCCTGTTCACTTCTTGATCACTTCCTGTACACTACATAGTGCCTTTTTGGTGGTTGTGTAATAAAATAACCGAAGGTGTTGTGTATCCTGAAGATTCTTTAAGTATTGTGATATGATGTTTCCAGCTCTACCCACAATGCACTGCAGTGTATGATTAAGGTGTGTGGTTTGGGACACGCCCACAGAGCACACAGTTCTGTAATGCAGGGAATAAAGTGTTTAATAATTAATCTCTCTTTCTTTCTCTCTCCTTCCCCCCTCCTGTAAATCCCTCGCTCCGTCCCCGCAGCAGGAGCAGAATATAAAGCCGCAGTACTTCACGTTCCGCTGGCTGACTCTGCTGCTCTCCCAGGAGTTTCTGCTGCCGGATGTGATCCGGATTTGGGATTCGCTTTTCTCCGATCAGGATCGTTTCCACTTCCTCATACTCGTCTGCTGCGCCATGCTCACGTAGGACCAGATTCACCTCTCTCTCCCTCTCTCTCTCTCTCCATCTGTCTCTCTATCTCTGTCTCTCTCTCTCTCCATCTCTCTCTATCTCTCTGACCTCTCTCTATCTCTCTGTCTCCATATTTCTCTGTATGTCTCTCTCCATATCTGTCTCTAACTCTTTCTCTCTTCATCTCTCTTTCTGTCTGTCTCTCCATCACTCTTGGTCTTTCTCTCTCTCTCTCTCTCTCTCTTTCTTTCTGTCTGTCTCTCCATCTCCCTCTAAATCCTTCTATCTCTAACACTCTCTCTCTTTCTCTTTTTTCCTATTTTTTTTGTCTTCTGTAAGCTCTTCCTCTCTCCCACTTTCTCACTCTGTATCCATCTCATATCTCTCTGTCCCTCTGTCTTTCTCTCTCTCTCTCTCTCTCTCTCTCTCTCCCTCTCTCTCCCTCCCCCCCTCTCTCTCTCTCTCCCTCCCTCTCTCTCTCTACATGTTTGTTTACATATTTTTGGTTTTTTTTGTTTCAGTTTAATTCGTGATCAGTTGCTGGCAGGAGACTTTACAACGAACATGAGATTACTGCAGGTAACTAACACACACACACACACACACACACACACACACACAGCACTGTTAAAGCACTGCCTCAGTGAATTATGGGTAACGTCTGTCTTTTAGGATTACCCCATTTCAGACGTACACACCATCCTCACCAAGGCTAAGGAGCTGCAGGACGGCTCGTAGCTCTCTCGCTCCACGTACAGAGAAACCACGGCAACCAGTAACCACAACGACAACCAGAGCGGTGCCCCATTGCATCCTGGGAAGGATGTCATCTTTCTGCCATTGCATTATGGGAAATTACGGGAGAAAACCTTACGCCTCGGCTCATGGCTCATGGGCCGCGCCTCTCGTAGTCAGACTGCGTGTGTGTGTGCGTGTGTGCGTGTGTGTGTGTGTGCGTGTGTGCGTGTGTGCGTGTGTGCGTGTGTGTGTGTGTGTGTGTGTGTGTGTGTGTGGGGAGCTTGTGATTGCACTGAACACTTGAAAAGGATCCGGCAGTGTCCAAAACACTCTCCAAATTTCCAATCCAAGTGAAAGTTTCTCAGTGTTTTTTCTTATTTTTTTTAAAAAAAAACATTTTACTTTATAAATGTCTACTTTTTTATTTTGGTGTTGTTTTGTTTTTGTTTTTTTACGATGGATGTATTTGTGATGGAAAGGGGGAGCAGCAGCGCGCACCATGAACAAACATTTATTCTACACTAAGCACGTGCCGATAATCAGTTATACGATTTTGAACCAAAAAAAAAAAAAGCCAACAAACCACACACATCAACACTCTACTGTTATCGTTGCTATGGTTACGTTTTTGCGGATGTTGTGTTCATACTCTAAGGCAATAACGAAGAATAAATATAGGTCTAGTTTCACAGTGTGACATTAGATGTGTCCTATTAATGTGTTACACCACAGCGCTGCTGAACTCTGCGCTCTGATTGGTCAGAAGGTGTTGATTAATTCTCTATAACAGCAGCTCTGACAGGAGCTCGGGTTTATATTAATGCGCTCGTTCTAATACGTCATCGTTTCTATAGCAACAGCTCATTCACAGGGACGTGTGATAATAAACCGCTGATAATTAACAGATTAAAAACTTTTCTGTAAGGAGATGTTTATTTAATATTTATGGAAGGAGTCTCCAGTGTCAGCGCTTTGTAGCAGGCAGAGGTGAAGCTGTAACTTTAAATTTTCTGAGATCTTCAGGACGGAGGAGTTGACAACCGTGTTTTTGTTGTTTTTTTGTCTTATTACATTCAAAACTAAGAGTAAGAACAGGAACTAACCTTTTTCACCGACTTTCCACTATTATAAATGATTGAGAATGTGGTGTAAGAGGAATAAAACACTCCGGGGCGTGCCGTTATAGGAAAATAATCAACGTTAACTCCGCTTCATCAGACCAACACCATGTTGCGTTTAATTCTTTACACCATCACTACGGTGATGAGCGTTATTCCTCAGTTTAACATTATGAGACGGTCATGGTGAACTGAATTATGGGAAATGATCAGGAGAGTGTTAAGCTGAATGAGAGACGTATAGCGATGACGGTTTTGTGTGTGTGTGTGTGTGTGTGTGTGTTGGTTATATTGTGTGATCAGTTGTGTAATTGATTATTGGCACATGCCTATACGGGCTCGGGGAGAGCCAACACTATGTAAAGCGGAAATCTCCATATGTTAATGTGTATTTTTTATTTTCTTTCATGCTCTCTCCATTCCAAGTCCTGCTGTAAGTGTAGATTTTGCTGTGTGTGTGTGTGTGCGCGTGTGCGTGTTTAGTAAACTGATGATGTTTTTAGTCACCGATACCTTTTCCACTGACATGGAGCCAGCGCTGTTCCGGTTCTCCGAACTGTTACATCATCGTGTGGGCGGAGCTTAACTTCAAACATATGATTATTCTTAATGTCTTGAATGATGGATGTTACTGAGTCAACAAGGGCGGAGCTTAAGTTATATTTGATCGGCCAATCACAGACTTGATCGGTAGTTTACAGTAGTTTAGCTAATTTTAGCTAGCTGGCTAGCAAGTTCTACTACTGGATTTAACAACACAGTAAAATTGTGTTGTTTTATTAGCGCAGCATTGCATTTAGATCACTGGCTAGTCTCAGTGAAGTGGGCGTGGCCCTGTGATGTCAGTCCTAGTGAAAGAGGCGTGGCCTTTTCACCTGTCATTGCCAGTGAAGGTGGTCTCTTTTGCTTGTCAGTCCTAGTAAAGGAGGCGTGGCCTCTGTAGTTGTAGTGATCCAGGAAGAGGGGTGTGGCCTCTGCGAATGTCATTCCTAATGAAGGAGGTGTGGCCCGTGTACCTGTCAGTCTCAGTGCAGGAGGCGTGGCCTGTGTACCTGTCAGTCTCAGTGCAGGAGGCGTGGCCCGTGTACCTGTCGGTCTCAGTGCAGGAGGCGTGGCCCGTGCACCTGTCGGTCTCAGTGCAGGAGGCGTGGCCTGTCACTCAGAAAGCGAGATACACACTCTTTGTTGTGGCGTCAGAACTGAACCGAGTTGCTGAAACAGAGCGGCTCCACATAAAGCTCAGGCAGCGTGTCAGTGGAAAAGCGTTATGAGTTTACTAACCACGTACTAATCCCGGTAATATATTAGCACATGCGCTATTTAACCTGCTGAAGTGTGTTTCTCTGCTGTCTCTGACGCTAATCTTCCACCCCGCATGCACACGTTTACGCCGTTTCTTTCCCTCGTCGCTGAAATGGAACTGAAAATGCACCAGGCATGTGCTGATGTTGACTTTCACATCATCATAGCTAACTTTTTTTTTTTTTTTTTTTTTTGAACAGTGTTGGTAATATTGCTCTTAGAAATAACTACAAACTACAATATTGTTGTTCTGTTCAGCAGAAGAAAAATATTGGGTCGCTTGTGTAAAATTGAACCTTCTGCACTTGATTACTGGCACATGCTTTCAGCAAATGAATCACGATACCACTTTCCAGATCGATTTATTAAACATACGACACAAAAATGGATAATTAATGCGAATTTGTCGAATGTGTTCACTTTCCCAAATGATTCGAAAAATGAGTTTGTGATGCTTTCTGATGATTTTAACACTAAAGTGTTGTTTTTGGAAAACTCGACTCCAGTCTCTTGACTTCACTGAAAAATTTCTTTTCTTTTTTTTTTTTTAAATAAAGAAATACTAATCCATGTAGATGTGAAAATTCTGCTTGTGTAAAAGAGTTCATGAGCTAACTTAACAGAATTTCAGAGAGGAATTTTAAGCGATATCTCAATTCTGATTGGTTAAGGTTAGAGTAAGGGGTGGGGCTAGCTCTGGTAGCTTTAATTTCACATTTATTTATTTATTTTATTTAAAAAATCAGTCTTGGTTACTGGAATGAATGAAGATTTTACATGAGATTGAGTTGTTCATAAATTTGTGTATAAATTGTGTTTTTTTTTCCTTGGAAAAATCCCAAAATTGTTTTAGGTTTAAAAGTTAACATTTTTTAATACGTTTTTAACAATAATAAAATATCAAAGTCTTATATACATTGACATATAATTTAAGTGTTAATTAACTTGTTTCACAGAAATTCCACACCATTAAAAAATAACTATAAATGGATAAAAAGTATGACATTTCACTCTTTACTTAATAATTGCTGACAAGTTGCTGTGGTATAAGAGGAATAAAACACTGCAGGTTCTACCTCCTGCAGCGATCGGCGTCTCGTCACTCGGCTTTGTGGAGGCGTTCAGCGTCTCCGGCAGATCGTTGATGTGTTTTCCGAGTCTGGGTGACGCGCTGATATCTGTAAACACAGACAAAATGACAGTCGTGAAAGTCGCAGCTCAGAGCTCCAGCTTTCTTCAGCTTCCTTCCTCAGTACAGACGAGTCGCTCTGCAGGGGGCGTGGCCTAAAGTCTGAAGCAAGCTATAAGCGTTCATTAATTGTTAGCTACATTAGCTTTAGTCCAAAACTAAAGAAGTGAACTTCAGCTGTGAAACACTGCTGATTGTCTGCTTCTGGTTTAAAGGGAACGTTAATGAAACGAACGAAAATGTGCTGGTGAACTGCTGCTTTAAGTGAAATGAACACTGTAGCTTTCTGGCAGTTTTACTGGGTCAGAGTGAATGCCAAAGACATCCGAGGCCTACGCACTCTCTCTCTCTCTCTCTCTCTCTCTCTCTCTCTCTCTCTCTCTCTCTCTGTGTGTGAATATTTCTTCTCTCCCTTTCTCCGTTTCTCCAAAAGTAAATCTCACGCTCTGTATCAGTTTCTTACTCATTCTTTCTCCCTTCTCATCTCACACTCTTCACCTCTCAGCACTTCTACCCCTTTCTCTCTCTCTCTCTCTCTCACTCCGACACACACACACACACTTAATTCATCTTTTCTTTCCCAATCCTATTAATTCTTTCACTTATCTCTTTCTTAATCTCGCTCTCTCTCTCTCACACACACACACACTTACTTCATCTTTTCTTTCCCAATCCTATTAATTCTCTTTCACTTGCGTCTCTCCATACACCATTTTCCATCTCACTCTTTTTACACACTCACTCCTAATCTCCACCCTCTCTCTCTCTCTCTCTCTCTTTCACTCCTGTTTTCATCTTCACTTTTTCCTCTCATCTACTCCCTCTGTCCTTATCCTCTTTGATAAAAAAAATTCCCCCTTGCTTTCTCTGTTCTCTCTCTCTCTCTCTCTCTCTCTGTTGTGTAACTCTGTTACTCTGTTTGATTACTTCCACATGGTGCTGAGTCGAGTGTTTCAGCCCCACACACAAACACACACACACACACTCGAGTTCAGCAGCACTGAGGTCACTGACACACACACACACATCCTTGAACTGAGAGGGAGGTGACGGGGATAAACACATCAGCGGCGTGTTACACCGACTCGTGTGTTCTGGATCTGAGCTTCGATATCTACATGTCCATCTTCCAGGCTCTTTCTGATTAGTGTTCCTGCTAGAACCTGCCAGAACCTGCCAGAACCCCACTCATGAACTCGTCTGGAGTGTTATTCTAGTGTCCAGTCCAACGCCTCTCTACTAGTGGAACTCTCTCTTTTCCTTTTTTGGTTATTGGATAAGGAATATGTATTAAACACACAATGCATTAATCTTCGGTGGATTCGGAGTCTATCCCGGGAACGCTGGGCGTGAAGCGGGAATACACACAGGATGGGAAGCCAGTCTATCACACGGCTACCCGCTGTACCTCCTAAAAGGGTTCTAGCTAGAAACCTTTCTGACAGACGCACTCTGGTACAGGGTTCTACATACAAACTTATAGTTATAATAATAATAAACTTTATTTTATATAGCGCCTTTAAAAAGGCCTCTCAAGGTGCTTTACATAACAGTACATACACATGTATAAAAAACAGTTAATAATAAAATACAATTCAATTATTAATGACAATAATAGTAATAATAATAATTAAATAACAGAAAACAAAACAAAGTAAGCGAGTAAAAGCAATCCTAAAGAAATAAGTTTTAAGAGAAGGTTTAAATACACTAAAAGACCGGGCTTCTCTAAGATCAGAAGATAGTGAGTTCTACAGTTTTGGAGCAGAAGAAAAAAAGGCCCAATCCCCTGGAATACGCAAACGAGTCTGAGGGACAGTTAAAAGACCAGAGCTGGTCTTTTAGACCCCGGCAAGGAGCGCATTTTAATAATCAATGCGAGGAAAGACAAAAGTGTTGATCAACTGTTCAGCCACAGAAAAAGATAACATAGACCACAATCCTGCAATGTTTCTGAGATGGAAGAAGGATGTTTTAACAGCATCCTGCACAACTTTAAGGGTTCTCGCAGATGGACACCCGAAGAACCCTGTTAAGCTTACAAATCTGACCTTTTTTTAAATCTGTGAGAATATATATCAGTTCTACTGGTGTGTGTATCAGACAGCATGGCTGAGAGGATCTGACTCAATATAGCAAACTTTGTCCTGTTTAGAAAAAAAAATACCAAGCAGCAGTTTGAGAGCTGAAAGAGTCGACTCTTGTTGTTGAGATGATTCAAATGATCTGACTCACTAGTTTATGAGTAGAATAGATTAAAGATGAAGAAGAAGAAGAAGAAGAAGAAGAAGAAGAAGAAGAAAAGATCTGTTCATGTTTGCGAATCAACTAATCTTTTGAATCGATTCAGAAAGAATCGGTTCGTTTGTGAATCAGTCATCACGAGCAGCTCCACTTCTCTGAGCTTCATCTCAGCTGAGATTTATGCTGGATAAAAAGGGTCAAAATCAGTGTGTCCATGCTGTGATTGGTGAGAGCTGTGTGTCTGCTCTGCATTTCTTCCTACGTAGCAAATAATGCACATTTAGCATTAAATAGCATAGCATTTCTCAATAACACAAATTCAGAAACATTTTCAAAGATTTCAAATTGTGTCATAATTCGATAACAATCCAATAAGATCTGCTTTTATTTGTTATCATTTGCTGTAATGTGATGACATCCAGTCCACGCTCTCAGAAACAACGGCACTAAACTATCATATGGTGCTATTCCTTGTAACCCTTTTAGTAACTTTAGTACCTGGAAATGTAGATAAAGTATAAATTTAAAAATGATTTAATGTATGTAATGGGGCCATGGACCATAATTACCTTCTAGAGTAAATCCATGTTTCCAGGTAAAAGCTACTCTATAAAGATAAAATTATCACTCCAGTGACAAGGAAAGGTACTTTCTGTACTTTTAGTACTCTTTTTTCTAAATGTGCAATAGCAGTATGCTAATATTAATCCACTTTTTTTTTTCCTGTTTTAAGATCCATTCGTATTGCTATGTTGAAAAATCGTTCCCAAGCAGAATACACGGTTTAACGTGAACGCAGATTTTGTCTCATACTGTTAATGGATATCAGACATCCAATCAGATTTCAGTATGCAAATCAACCGAGCGTTATGATTGTGATCCAGTCTACCCTGCATACAGCGTGCTTTATTTGCATGTGAATTGTAATTGTAATGTATTTCTTTCTTTCCTGTTGTTATCAGGCATCCAATCCGATCTCAGTATGCAGATGTAGGTGTGCGTGCTGATTCTGAGCCGCTCGACCCCGCATACAGCGTGCAGTCCGATCCCGTCGATCTGGGTGCGTTTTATTTAAATCACCGCGTTAAGAAAAGCGGCGGCTTTCACCGGAATGCACGCGCTTCCTCTCTGATTTATCATTCCTGCGTTTTTTTAGTTTTTTTTTTTTTTTTTTATTTCCTTGCATATGGGAAGGATGTGAGAATGGAGCGGGGGAAAAAGAAAAGGGAGTGGAAACGGACTGAGCTCGAGAGATAAGGGGAAAAAAAGCAGAGAGGCCGTCCATTTTGTCAGAGGAGCAAAAAAAAAAAAGAAAAAAAGATGGAATTACAGCACAATCTGGAGGAAGGAGGAAAGATGGAAAAACGCGCGCGCCGTGCCTTAAAGATGGGATGAATGTTCTGGATGTGGTGCTGGTGTTGATGTTGTTGTTGTTGTTGATTCGGAGAAAAAGGGAAAGATGAACCAGGCAAGATGAAGCTGCTGCATCTTCTTCATCCTCATCTTCATCCTCATCCTCATCACTCTGTCCTGTCTCTCCTGACCTGCGCGCGCGCTGACCTGTTTATTATCTCGGATTAAATCCGCACGCACCCGGCTTTAAACCGGGATTGTAATTTCGGGTGTAGGATTGTGCACCGTTGCAGACTCTATGAAGTGGCCTAGTGTGCATCATCTAGTGTGCATCATCTAGTGTACACGGATCTGTATGCTGAAGCATCACCTGTACACTCTCAGAAGACCAGGTTAATTACAGGTACATCTCTGTTACTGTTAATTACAGGAACATCATTAAGAACATATCTGGATCTTAAGGTCCGCTGTTTGTGCCTGACAGTGAAAGTCTGAATATCATCTAGGACAGATATCAGGATACCTGATTTTTTTTTTTTAAATAAAAGCCTAACGTGGCAGGAATTAAAGGGATGTACTGAAGGTTTCCACTTTTGGAAGTGTGAAGGGTCTGAGGTCCATAATCGATATCACACCTGAGTGCTGATGTCACCTGAAACCGGACGCAGCGTTAACGAGAAAACTGTAGGGATCCTTTAAAGAGAAATTTCAACATTGCTGAATGTAAAAAGGGACACATTCAGGGTTTCTTTTGGGGGTTTGTGTTTTTTTGCTAATCCATTTTTGGAGCGTGGCCCATAATCGAGATCTCACCTGACGCTGGACGCATCGTTAGCGAGAACAGGCTGCTGTGGAAGAGTGAGCATCCTTTAAACACCTGGCTGGAATTAAATGGAGACGTTCAGGGTTCTTTAATAAGCAGCACAGCACCAGCGTAGACTTTCTGACATCATTTATCTTTCATTTATACAAAGCACACAGCGGATCACCTGAGGGTTAAGGGTTCCTCCTCAGGCGCCCTGTAGGAGCTCTGTGGCAGTGGGTTTCGAACACACAACCCTCCGATGAACAGCACAGAACTTCAACCACTTATCACTTTTCCAGAATCCAGTGCAGCTGGGACTCGGTGCTTCCTCGATCTTCTCGTCCGCATCCTCGTCTCATTTAATTGTCCTCAGGGTTAAAGAAAAAAAAAAAAAAAAAACAACCAGTGCTGGATTTTTGCACTTTCTCCCCCTCAGACACTCACTGTGCTGGAGGTGTTTGTAGTGGATGACCTCTGATGACCCCTAGTTACACTCCGGAGTGCGTTCCAGAGAGTGTGTGTGCGTTCCCTAGTGCTGCTGGAGGACGGCTTGGATTAAAACCCTACGAGACCGTGAGAACTGAAGAAGAGGAGGAGGAGGAAGAGGAGGAGGACGGAGATATGAGCTCTGGATGGTGGTGATGATGATGATGCTGGATACGCAGGTACTCACACTAACTTCAGCTCGTTACACGGGATCAAACAGAGTGTGTGTGTGTGTGTGTGTTGAACTCACTGCAGCTAACTCTGTGATTAGCATAACAATGTGTTCCTGTTCCAGGAGTTAGCTGTACAGCGTGTACGGAAAAGAATTACAGGCCTGCCGTAAGCCTGTGTTTCTGATTATGGCCTCCAGAATGAGCAGTTTCAGCAGTAATGAAAGGAAAATGTCTCGTTTGGGATAAAAGTACAGCCTTAAAGGTGCAGTGGGGAATATTTTTTATTCTTCTTACTCTTACAGGTAAATAAATATCTGATGAAGGCGATGAAACATCTGTTAAAAATGTAGAATCCAAAGCAAGTGAAAGAAAAAAAAAGATATAAAAGGTAAAAAAAAAAAAAAAAAATGCAGTCTGTCCATGCTGTCAGTCATGGTATAGACACACCTCCAGGGGGCGCTTGACTCCACCCACTTCTTTACCGCTCAGAAGAGCAGAACACGGCGGGTTATGAAAACAGCGCAGATGTAAAATGTGTGTTATTTTTATCGTTGTGGACTTGAACGCTGCCGTCCGCCGCCTCAGGAAGGGTGTGTGATGAGTGTGTGATGACTCGTCATGAACCGGATGATGCACCACACCTTTGATCTTTGATCTCCAACACACACACACACACACAAACACACACAAACACACACTAGCTCGTCAGAGTATGTGTGCAGGCATTACAGGTTGCCATAGTGACAGAAGAAGAATTCCTGGACAGTGTCAGTGATTTAGTTGAACACACACACACACACACACACACTCAGTCTCTCCGAGGACGTTTGTCTTCGGCTCTGTCTCCTCTGTGGAGTTTTTATCGACACGCTGCTGTTGTCCTGGATGTTCCACTTATCACAGATATGCAGCTTCTCACCAGATGAACCACAAGAACACACTCATTCTGTTCTGTTTAATTCAGAAAGGTCTTTAAACATACACTGAACACACACACACACACACGTATGTAACTGGATGAAGTGTTTATTATTAGTGTACTGAACATAAAATCAACACATCCAGCTAGAGACACGCAGGACTGTTTTTTTTTTTTATATCCGTTCCAGTAGTTTTTGTTTTTGTTCGTTTCTCCTCGTGATAATTTCTCACAAATTACTGTTGGTTCTGTTTCCCGAGCCGGAGACCACCGATCATAAAGATGAAGGAACAAACACACATTCATCTGTTTACACAATATTCACATTTATATTATACATTTATACACTTACACTATATGGAGTTGTCTGCTTAGAATAACAATAATAATAATAATAATACTAATAAAGCTGTTATAATGGTGAATGCACAGATAAACACATTTATACATGAAAAAGAGCGCAGGATTGTGAACTGTCACGTTTCTGTTCATATGAAATGAAAAAACAGCCACAAAACAGTTTTATTCAGACAAAAACACCGGCGATGGAGCGTCCAGCTGTTCAGGAGTGTGTGTGTGTGTGTGTGTGTGTGCCCCCCAATCACGCCGCGGTTACTATGGAGACAGAGCAGAGTGCCAAATCTCCAAATCTCCGAGGCAGCGAGACCTGAATGGTAGTTTCTCTTTTTCTTTCTTTCTTTCTTTTTCTTTCTTTCTTTCTTTTCTACTTTCTTTGTTCCTTCATCCTCTTCTTTCCTGTTAGGTTGAAACGTTCAAATCATTTTTTATACCTTACAAAAAAATGGATTGAAACTGAATATTAATGGTAGAAATGTGTGAATGCTGAATGTGCAGCATGTAGATGAGGTTAGTGACGTCCATCATGTTTTTCCAATTCATCTGCGATCAGGACACTTTGCAGATGGGGCAGTTTGGGCACAGGCTAGATTAGGGACAGGGTGGTTTTGGGCACGGGGC
>CM075017.1:23746300-23758800 GCA_037576675.1 Pangasius sanitwongsei | reverse complement strand
AAGAAGATAAATCACAGCAGACGTGAGACGTGAAGGATGAGGAACTGAGTGGAGGAATGAAGATGAAGCCGGCGTACAGTCTGCAGAGAGCCCTCGCTCAGCCCGTCAGAATGTTCATGCTGGACGTCCATCTGTCCATCCTGGACGATCTGGTAGGCGAGACACTATGCTACGCTATGCTACGCTATCCTACACTATGCTACATTATGCTACGCTATGCTACGCTACTCAAATTCACACACATGTTTATCTCCGTGTCAAAACATGACAAGAGAACATCCTGATTTTTACTGATTGACGAGCAGGTCCTAATCAGCGTGGGCGGAGCTTAAGCTGATCAATCAGGGTTGCTAACTTCCCTGCTAACGTCATGTCAATTTTGCACGCACAATTGCCGATCAAGTTTAATTTTGTGACGCGCTTAAAAAAAATGGCAAAAACCCTTAAATTTGAAGAATAAGTAGAATCACTAGTGTTTAATCAGAGTGAACCGAACCGTGGTGTGTTCTCCTCCTCGGCGCGGTTCTTTCGTCAGGTGAGAACACACTCGGGCGATTCTCTGGGAAAACGCACTTCCTGTTTGAGAACGCAGGCTCGAGACAGCTAATGAATTAATATTAGAGAATAAAGAGAATCCATGGCAATGGCTGGAAGTGAATTTGACGACTCTGCTGATCGATAGAGACAGAAAAGTACCGCAGGACGGATGATGGATCGCTGACGTGTTTTGTTTTTCCAAATTGCGGATGATGTGAGTGCTTTCTAAAAAAAAAAAAGATAAAAGCCATTAGAGAGGAAGCAGAGCTGTCAGAGTCAGACCGTCTTTCCATTAGTTCTAGCTGGAGAGTGTGACGGGAGTTTCAGAGCCCTGCCTTCAGAACCAACTGTGCTAAAAATAAAAATGATTATTAGCGCTATTATTGCGTACTTTAAAAACTAATGGCAAAATATAAAAATAGGAACTCATTAAAACTAAACACTACTTGTTTCACGGTTGTGGTGAGATATCGATACGAGATAACATATTCGTATGAGATTAAAATCAACATGAGATAATATACAGTATGAATGAGATAGTACAGTATATCGGTAAGAGATAATATATGAATATGAGATAATAAATCATTGAGTTTGATGATTGTTGATGATAGAGACAGAAATATGAGATAATATAACAGTATTAGATCGTACATTATTTAAATATTAGTTATATATAACTAAGATATTAGTATGAGAATGTATTACATGTATACGATATTACAAGATATTATATGCATATGAGATAATATCAGTATGAGATAGTATATTAATGCGTAATAATTAATTAACGTTATCAGTTTGAGAATATATGAGTTTGAGATAATATATGAATGAGATAATAACAGTATGAGATATATGTGTATATTAATGTGTAATAATTAATTAATGAGATTATCAGAGAGTGTATGAGTATGAGATAATACAGTATATAAGTGTGATAGTGTATGAGTATGAGATAATACAGTATGTGAGTGAGAATATATGACTATGAGATAATATAGTATATGAGTGTGAGAATATATGAGTATGAGATAATATAGTATATGAGTGTGGGAATATATGAGTATGAGATAATATAGTATATGAGTGTGGGAATATATGAGTATGAGATAATATAGTATATAAGTATGAGAGTGTATAAGTATGAGATAATACAGTATGAGTGTGAGAACATATGACTATGAGATAATACAGTATATGAGTGTGAGAATATACAAGTATGAGATAATACAGTATATGAGTGTGGGAATATGTGAGTATGAGATAATACAGTATATGAATGTGGGAATATGAGTATGAGATAATATATCAAAATGAGATAATAACAGTTTGAGATAATACGATGTGACGATATGCACAATAAGGAAATCTGAAATGTCTTACCATGTGCTATGCTGTAGCAATGTAAACACTGAAATCAGGGAACAAAGCACTGTTTCTGGAGGTTATTTAAAGATGTTCTTGCAGGAAATTAACCTCAAATACAGCAAATGAAATATACACCGTGTTCCCATTACAGGAAATGTAGTAACTTAGCCGATCAGCCAGCATTACATTTAAAGTTTGATGAACTGACCTGAGGCCTCAGGGAGAGTTTTGTTTTCTGAGTTAGTGGACATTCCTGTTATTCAGTCCGTCTCTGTAGGTGATCAGATTCCTCGGTTTTTCTCTCTCGGCTTCTCTTTCAGCTTCATTTGAAGAATAGATCAGGGCTGTTGTTTTTTTTTTTGGAGATAAAAATGGCCTCCTGCTGCGTGATATCTGTCAGTTCCGGGTCATATCTCTAAAAGCCCATTGTGAGGTGATTGCTCAGCGTGAATGAGACGTTATCTCAGTGTCCTGGACTAATTATAAAACAAACGCAAGGACTGAGCTCACGATCACTGCTGCGATTAAGTGAATCATCGCTGACCTTTAACCTCTCCGATACGTGAATTTATTTATTATCCGTGCAAGCCAAGGCAGTGATATTAATTAAGAAGTATTTCTATGATTTCTACTCTAAGCCATTTGCATTTGTTTGCGCTGATTTTTGTTATAAAATGAGATATTATAGTTATTTACTATTGCGATGCAATGATGGCGTGATGTCAGAGTGAATTTTAACATGTTACATTATGTCAAAAAAACATAACAGACAAAAAAAAAATAACAGACACTTTTTTGTACTGCACAAGCAAATATAATATGATTTTATGTAATATAATATAATATAATACTGTGATTTTTCATAAGTGATTATAAAAGTTCGGATCAGAGTGGTCAGGTAATTCTCACAGTATGAAACTGTGACATTAGTACGTGATGAATTATAATCTGATATTGCGTCCATATTTTGCAGTTAGTTGTTTGTGCTCTTATTCGATCCAATCTGTTTACACAGTTCTTTCGAAAGAGACACGTGATATTTTGCAATCTGGCTATCTGCATTTTTCAACCTTTAACCTTTTTTTTTTTTTAACGCATCGTGTCTTGGAAATGTCACAGGAAGGCGCTCATGGGAGATCCCCGCCGTGCCTGGCTCTGGTGCCATGTATAAACACAGATTACAAGGAGGGATTTTCCTCGGAAGCGGTACCTGAATGCCCGTTTCTCAACACTCTCTAAATACCTCACGGCTTCTGGGAACTGAGCTTTGGGGGGAAAAGTGAAGGAAAAGAAGTGAAACTCAAACTGTAAATAATACTCAAATGACCGGACCTACTAAAGTTACTAAACACTAAAAGCTACAAAAAAAAAAAAAAAAAAAGCTTTTCTGAGTGACGGTGTGATGTGATGACGCTACGTTACCGTTAACACCACGACGTTGATTATTTTCCTATAACGGCAAGTGTTTTATTCCTCTTATACTGCAGCAACTTACAACGACTGTTACAAAGCCCTGACACTGTAGACTAATTCCTTAATAAAACGTTAAATAAACAGACAAGTTAAATCTTGCAGAAACCTTCATCTTATCAGTAATTACACACATTTTTAAAGCTCATTTGCAAACGTCACACACCGAGCACGCCTCGGCTGACCGGCTGTGTTTGGGATGAAGGGAGCATTATGAGATATCTGCTTTATCGTTTATTTCTGAAGCTGAGTAACGCTGCTTCTATTTACAGTAAAGCAGGACGGTGACTCACTTAATGATATCACCCCTCATTTGATTAGCACGGACGCTAAGCAATGCCAGCAATGCTAGCCATCGGCAGGATAAAAGCAGTCCAGTTAATTAGATCAGCCTCATTTCCAGGCGTGTGTGTGTGCGTGTGTGTGTGTGTGTGTGTGTGTGTGCGCGAGTGTGTGGGGGAGAATACTCCTCATTGCTTATCCTTGAGAAGGGAAGGAATGCAGACATGAAGCGAGACAAAGAAACGACATTACCATGCCAGATTCCTTTTAGTTTAGTTTCAGTATTAGTGATTGTTGTGTATATGAAGATGTGTGTGTGTGTGTGTGTGTGTGAGAGAGAGAGAGAGATTTGGAGAACCCAGCACTGAGATCAGAATGAGACGTCCCGTCTGATCACATCCCATCATGCACCACGGAACAGAAGGGGCGGAGCTTGTAGAAGAAAGCGGACACAGCACAACAATAACATGGCCTCTAAGATACAAAACGTTCTTTATTATATATCAGTGTAACAGCATGACTTGACTGACCAGAAGGTTCTAGATTTAAGAACAGCTTGACCTTGAGGTGACTCGGCGGAGGTCGTGTTCTAAACGTGACTCACGCTGCTGTGATTCAGCAAATCTGATATGATGACATCGCAGATTTATCTCATCACAACGCTTCTCGCGTTCCTCCGCCGATAATTTGTCTCTGATCGTCCATCGTTGCGTCTCTGCAGAGAAGGTTCTAGAGTATAGACTTCCAGAACATAACCGGTTCTGAGTAGAGGAATCTAGAACCTTCTGACTAACTAGGCACTTCGTTTGTGTAGATCCTTCTGAGAAATGCATTAAAGAACCTGCTGTGTCTTTAGATACCAAACCAAATGGATGGAAGAACTCATTAGAATATTAGGCCACGCCCATTAAGACAGTTCCTTTTTTACTTTGAGACCACACAGACACACACACACACACACACACAAGCACATACATAAACATCGACACACTGTGACATATATGCACACACACTCTTACCCATATGCTAACATATTCCTGCGCAAACACACACACACACACACACATTAACTCCTACAGTTACACACGCTTCCACACATAAACATACACACACAGTCTCCTATATTAATGCACACCCACATACACACACTCTCAAACACACATACACATGCACACGCATTGATAAACTCTCACACATGCACACACACTCTTACACACTTGGGCACGCAGTCTCATAATATCTCATGGATACACACACACACACACACAAGTGCATCTTTTAGTGCAAAATAATCAACATATTTTCTGTGTGTAGTTATGCAAAGCATTCATGTTTGTGTGTCGCTTTTGTAATTAGGGAGAGCATCGCACACACACACACACACACACACACTGCTTTTCCCGCTAGCTGTGTGTCCCCTCCCCCTCGCTGCATTCCTCGGCTCCATGATTGTGTTTTCAGTCGCGGCTCTTACCGGCAGTGGCTCGGCCCACACATAACACACACCAGATGTGCAAAGTAGAGCAGCCAAAACTTCCAGAGGAGGCGTGTGTGTGTGTGTGTGCGCACTTTACTTTTACACTGCTCAAACAGTAACGACTCAATTAACAAAGCTGTTTTGTTCATTTCGTAATGGGTTCGGCTTTGTGTTTTCATTCTCCATCACCTCACGCTGAACTCGCCGTGCTTCAGAGATCAGCGGTCAGAGACTTCTAGGTTGAAAAACAATAAAAGATGAGTCAGCATTTCCTGCTCACAGACGCTCTAGTTTTGCACTGGAGCTACCAAGCTAATGTAGCTGGTAGCAAATGGACGTCTGTCTGACCCATTTCAGTAAATATCTGCCTCGAACCACATCAGTTATTTCAGTGATGTCACGCACAGGACACAGTGCGACTGTAATGCATTAACACGAACGCAAATAAAGGAGAAAAAACATCCATCATGAACTGAGGTACATCTTTTTATCTATAATCTTCTGACTCATACCTTGTGGTCAGTGTAGCGCTCTCAATGTTCCTTTAACTGTCTCAATAAGAACCTTCTGGTATCTTCTGACCCCAAGAGCACTTTGTCTGTGTGTGTGAAGAACCTGAGGTAAACACACACACCACACACACACACACTTACAAGGACACATTGGGGCTTCCTGTAGTTTATAAACATGAACAGAACTTCACTGTGTACCCGATCGCTGGAACAATATGTGGGCGGCCATCTTGGACATTTTTACTTTTCTAATATCTTAATAATGTACATACTGTATAAGTGGTTTTCTGACAGATCTTTGTACGCCAACTGTGACAAAAAAAGATAAATTTTGAAAATGTAATGAAAATGTAATGTACGATTCATTTAATGCACGTGAATTGATTCACACGATTCACCCATCTTTAAATTAGATAACTGAAACTTTAAATACATTTTGCATAGTTAATAGACTGAGATTAACAAAAAAAAAGTTTATTGTCGATAGTAAAAATGTCTATTTATTGCTTGTAAATACAGATAAAAAGCTTTCAAAATACAAGATGAAGAAGGAAATAGCAATGAAATTGTGAAAGTGTAAAAGAAGAATTGCACTTCCCTTATTTGGTGGATGTTTGCTGTGTATGATTATCATCACACAATTATTACAACAATAACATCTTACACTTGTAAACAAACCTTTTATAAACGAACAGTTCAGAAATAACAGTAATAAACTCTGGATGTATATTTATTTACATGCAATACAGACAGGGAACTAAACACACCTTTATATTACGCTATCTCATTAAAATTTTTATAATGTTTATGACCCCATATACTGTTGTATTTGGTGAAAGTGTTTGTCATAGACAAATTACACTTTTGGGTTTTTATATTCTGTGAAAAATTACAGCTTCCCAAAACTGATCGAATCAGGGATTCGAAGAATCGGTTCACTCGAATCTGAGCAAGAAATCGTTTTGTAGATAACAATTAGGTACCAAATCTACTCTTTCAGTTTTCATAACGATGGAAGGAAAGTAAATACTGTTAAAAGACACTCGATTTGTCTTTATTTTCCGTGTAATAAGGGCGTTTAGATGGGTTTAAGCGAGTCATTCGGCAGTCAGTGTAACGGATTCCACTCAGGCTCCGCTCTGACTGTTAGCTGCTTAGCTGCTGCTTTGTTCTAGAATTCTCTCACTCACGAGCGCTGGACTTGACCAATCACAGCGCATTAGAACTCTTTCACGAGCGCCGAACCTTTGACACTGACCAATCACAGCGCTGGCCGCTGATCAATCGCGCTCTCGTCGCGAGCGCTGAACAACACGGGAGAGGACCTTCACGTGCAGCGGACACTGACCAATCGGAGTGGGTCAGATAAAGAAAGGCAGGGGCGTGGCTTAAAAAAGGAGGCGGGGACTGCGAGGGGCTTTTCTCTCTCCCGCATCAGTGTGTGTGCGCGAGCGGAGCGGAGCGGAGTCCGGTGCGCGTGACCGCTCCGTTTAACCGCGTAGCTTTATTTCCGCTTCGGGTGTGAGACAGACATCCGCGGCGCGCTCTGAAGGATTTAACTCCGCGCTGTAAACCCCGATGCTCGGTGTGACGGGAGCTGCGCGTCGCCCTCTCCTCCTCCTCCTCCTCCTTCCTCTTTTTCCTCTTCTTCCTCTTCCACCCCGATGACGTCATGTTCGATGCCAGCGCGTGGAGGGTCCGCAGCATCTGGGACGGTGTGAAGCTCGAGGTGGTCGATCATGAAGGTCCAGTGGTGCTGCACAGCTTCACACATCTGGACCCCGAGCTGTCCCTGCTCGAGGTACCGACAATAATAATAATAATAATAATAATAATGCATTAAAATAAAAAACATTTTCAGACATGGCACTAGGAGGAATAATAATAATAATAATAATAGTACATTTATTTGTTTATTTATTTATTCATTTGTATAAATATTTATTTATTTATTTTTGTAATGGCCCTGATGGTGCTTTAACTTATAATAATAATAATAATAATAATAATAATAAAGGATGTGCTTGTAATGCATTAAAATAAAAATAAAAACAATTTCAGACATGGCACTAGGAGGAATAATAATAATAATAATAATAATAATAATAATAATATTTATTTATATTCATTTATTTAAATAATTTTTTTTTGCAATGACCCTGATGGTGCTTTACCCTATAATAATAATAATAATTTAAAAAAATAAATTATAATAATAATAATAACAATAACAATAATAAATGAATGTATTTGTATTCATTTATTTACATATTTATATTTGTATTGATCTTGATGTCTTAACTTGTAATAATAATAATAATAATAATAATAATAGCGATGCTTTTAGGCATTAACTTAGAGCTATGGAGTAGGAGAGGGGAAAAGGGAAAATTAAAAAATAACAATAAAAAAAATAATAGTGCAACTTTCATGCATTAAAATAAAAAATATAAATAACAACATTTTCAAGCGTGACGGAGGAAAAATAACACTCACAGAGTCAGGATGCGTTAAAAAGTGAATCAATGTTTTAAATGAAAAGGAAGTAATAAATTTATAAATTAAATTAGCAACATTTAACAAGATATAAAACAGTAACGACGTATAAATAAATCCGTTGTTTTTATGCTGAATATTTTCTTATTTATCAATAACTACTAATTCATTTGCTTTTAATTTATTCAGTATAAATGATATTAATATATTAATATAATATTATGTTATTGAATAATATAATACGTCGATGTCCTTTTCATTAAAATAATTAATTATAATTATTATTATTCATATATTCTTCTATATTATTCTGCTGATAATGTATTTAATTTTTTATAAATGATTTAATTGTATAAATGAAAACAAGCCCATGCTGTGTCACCGTTAAAGATCGATCTAATTTATTTATTTATTTATTTATTTATTTTTATTTATTTATTTTCGGTCCTAAATGAATAACTCTGCATCCTGTGACAGTTCAGAATGTTTACAGATTAATGTTTTATTACAGATTTTAAGGTTTTAGGTTTTAGGGGTGTGACGATTAATCAGAGTGATGATAAACCACGATAAAGTCAAAGTCGGATCGCATTACTGTTTCGTACAGATGTGCACAAAACAGCTGCATTTATTGTATATACTGTATATTCTACTGAAACCTGGATCAGTACTGTGTGTGTGTGTGTGTGTGTGTGTGTCAGCAGTGGTGTCGTATGATGCCTTTACAAGCTCATGTCTATTTTAAAGTAATGGCTGAATGCAGTGTTTATATTTAGGGAGTATCGATGCATTGGTGTGTGTGTGTGTGTGTGTGTGTTGAGTGGAGACGGGATGAGTAATCAGACCGTGCTCAGTCTGAGTGCTTCCTGAGTGACTCTCGAGAGGCCACAAACACACACACACACACACACACACACACACATACACACACACACACTTCACTGCTCATTTAGTGGGACCTGACTGTGTGTGTGTGTGTAATTTTTCCTCTGCAGCATGCACAGGAAGATTACAGCTTTCTCCATTTCTTTCTCTTGGACACGTTGTCTCACACACACACACACACACACACACACTTTCTCTCTCTTAGCTGTACACTTTGTGACTGTGACACAGAGCCGCGGTCGTTTTTGGGTCATGCTGAGGGTGTGTACACATGGAGAAGGATTTGATGATATTAACACACACACACACAGTCTCGTGTGTAATTGTATAACCTTTGCATTGTCTGAGTTACAGAGAAAACCTTTGCTCTTTTTAATTTCCGGACTATGACACTTAAATGCTCTGTAGAACGTATAAACGTATAAACCCCGCCCCCAGGGGGCGTCTTGCTGTCTGTTTGCGTTTCGTGTGTTTGCTCGGGAGCTCGTGGTGTAAGAGAGATAACGGTGCGGAAGCGGCGCCGTATCTGAACATGACACACTCCGCTTCACATTGTGCTGTTCTTCACCTCCGTGTCGTCCTCTGTTTTCTGATATCCTTCGCTTTTATCTCTTTATTTATCCCGTAACGTATCGTATCCTCTCCGGAAGTTCTGGGACTTGAATTCAGAACCTTCTGGACAGAAACAACACTTAATAAAAGTTTTTGTTTTAAGCTCAGATGGATCATGTGTCAGGCTAATCAGCTTCAAACGCTTCATCCGTTCTTAATTAAGCATTTGAGTTGTTTATTCGTTTATTCTGCTAAATGATTCGTTCGGTTTCATTCACAGTTTGTTCACGGCTGCTTTGTGTTATTTTATACATTTTTTTCATATATCCGTCTACATGCACTGAAACACGGGGTATCGCCATCTCCGACCTAATGAACCATTGACTCAACTGATTCACTGTAGCCAAAAGATTCACTGATTCAAACACAGATACAGTTAATGAGGGAGGAACGAATCTTGGCCAGAATTAAAACGATTCACTGAATCAATCATTGATACGATGAACAACACTCTTGAATCTTGCTTAAGATTGATATGATTCACTGAATCAAACCCTGAACAAGAGAGGAAGGAATGAGTGAAGGAGAGAGGAAGAAATCTCGGTCTTGACTGAAAGATTTACTGACTCAACTGATTCACTGAATCGTGGATGTAGCCAAAAGATTCACTGATTCAAACACAGATACAGTTAATGAGGGAGGAGCGAATCTTGGTCAGATTTAAAATGATTCACTGACTCCAACACTGATACGATGAACAATGAATGAATGAATGAATGAATGAAGGAGAGAGGAAGAAATCTCGGTCTTGACTGAAAGATTTACTGACTCAGCTGATTCACTGAATCAGACTGGATTGAATCTCAGTTGTGACTGAAATGATTCGTTGACTCAAATACTGATTTCGCTGGATGAGAGAGAACTGAATCTCGGTCTTGAATCAACTGATTCACTTCAAGAAAAGAACAAATCTCTCTCTCTCTGTCCCTCTCTCTCTCTCTCTCCCCTCTGTCACACACCCCCCCCCCCCCCTTCCCTAATGATGCCGGCGCTTTAGAAAACGATCCTCCCGCTTCTCGGAAATATCTCGGCTGGATGAAATCATGCGGCTCTTCTCTTACAGAGAGAAAAGACGACTGCATGGTGATTAATAAGGGCAATGCAGGTTGCCAGATCTCAGAAAAATCCCTCCCTGAGTTACTCATTTCAGTGTCATTTATCAGTGGACCTGAGTCATCCTCGAAATATTTGGGAGATCTCTGTGTGTGTGTGTGTGTGAGAGTGTGTGTGTGTGAGAGAGAGTGTGTGTGTGTGTGTGGGTGTGAGAGAGAGAGAGAGAGAGATAACACCTCGCTGATTATGTTGTGAATCAGAACAAACACCAGTCGTGTTACGTTTATGTTTAAAAAAAAAAAAAAGAGTTTTGTTGATTAATTTTCTAGAACAGCGGCTCTGACGGTAGCGCAGGTTTATTTATAATTAACACGCTCGTTCTAATACGTTATCGTTTCTATAGCAACAACTATGGAAGGAGTCTCCAGTGTCAGCGCTTTGTAACAGTCAGAGGTGAAGCTGTAACGTTAAGTTTTCCGACGTCTTCAGGACGGAGGAGTTTACGCTTCTTTTGCGGTTTCTCGCACGATGTAACAAACTGCGTTGAGAAAAAAAGAGAGGCTGGTGAGGGAACGACTGTTTATTGTTGCTGTAACGTAAGTGACGTTAAATGTAACTATAAACGGATAAAAAGTATGACGTGTCGTTTTTTAATGAGTAAGAAATGGTAGTCTGTTGGTAAGTTGCTGTGGTGTAAGAGGAATAAAACACTCGGGGACGTGCTGTTAGAGGAAAATAATCAACTGCAGGGTGGAAACAGTAACAGAGAGAGGAGCGTTGTTTTTCTAATCCTCCTACCCATAATCCTGTTAGGCTAATCTCACACACAGTGGCTAACACACACACACACACACACACACACGCACACACACACGTGAAAAAGAATCATCTGTAAATAAATATATAAAGCTAAAGACGCTAACAGCCTTTTATTTATTTACTTCTTGTATACTTGACTAGCGTTTAGTGATGCTAGCTGCTAGCATACTAGCATGAATTATTCAGAGAGAAAAACTCCCTCCATTAGGAGGATATCAGGTATCCTTCCCCTTTCTGACCTCCCTGACCTTTGACCTTCGACCCTTACGGAGAGTCATCTCCCATCGCCACGCCTCCAGACTGTGATTTATTGATTATCGCTAGATTAGCGCAATTGATCCGCAAACATTTACAGTTTCAGTGGAGTCGTTGTGTATAATGTAGCTGTGTGCGGTAACCATGGAGCCCCGTCGTCATGGTGACCTGAGGAATATATATATATATTTAACACTCATATCAGGGAACTCTTTGATATATCTAGCTTTCTTTTTTGTAATTGTGTTATTAAATAAGCTAGCTAGCATTATTTCAGAGCATGTTAGCTAAACATAGCTAAATGGCTAGCTCTGTAAAATAATGACTAGCGTTAAATTAAGCTAGCTCAGTCGCTATCCTGTTAAAGTGTTAAATAATATAAAGTGAAGCATTACTGCAAATATGCTAATTCGCGTATATTAGGATCTCGATGCTGTTGCGTGAAGGCTGATGGTGTGTGTGTGTGTGTGTGTGTGTGTGTGTTAGCGCTGAGTCATTGCTGCTTCTTAGCTCTCTCAGGTTTTTTCTTCTCGGGTTTCTGATGGACATTTTATCTGCTGCTCTTCGTCTCTCTGATGCTCCGAGGAAGCTGAGTGATGATGATGATGATGAAGAGCTCACAGATTTATTTATTTATTTATTTATTTATATCTCTCCTCCATCTCTCTCTCTTCTCCGTCTCTCTCCTCCATCTCTCTCCTCTGTCTCTCTCTCTCCTCCGTCTCTCTCCT
>CM075017.1:23738800-23741300 GCA_037576675.1 Pangasius sanitwongsei | reverse complement strand
TCTGTGTGTGTGTGTGTCTCTGTGTGTGTGTGTCTCTGTGTGTGCGTGTGTCTCTGTGTGTGTGTCTCTGTGTGTGTGTGTGTCTCTGTGTGTGTGTGTGTCTCTGTGTGTGTGTGTGCGTGTGTGTGTGTCTCTGTGTGTGTGTGTCTCTGTGTGTGTGTGTCCCTGTGTGTGTGTGTGTCTCTGTGTGTGTGTGTGTGTGTCTCTGTGTGTGTATGTGTCTCTGTGTGTGTGTGTCTCTGTGTGTGTGTTCAGAATGCGACTCAGGAGCTGGGGGAGGAGGTGGAGGACGGCGCCGTGTTCTCCATCTCGGTGCGCAGGGTGCAGGTGCAGCCGTCGGTCAGTAAGGGGCAGCGCTGGCTGGGCGTGGACTCGGACTCGGCGCTGAGCCTGTACGAGACGAGTAAACTGCGCACCATTAAGGCGGGGACGCTGGAGAGGCTGGTGGAGTACATGGTCTCCTCCTTCAGAGAGAACGACTCCACCTACGTCACCATCTTCCTCTGCACATATCGCTCATTCACCACCACCAACCAGGTGCTCGACCTCCTGCTCAACAGGTACGGAGAGAGAGAGAGAGAGACGAGGGGGGGTGGAGAGATGAGAAAGAGAGATGGGAGAGAGACAGGGGAAGAGATTGAGAGAGTGATGGAGGGGAAATTGGGAATGACAGAGAAATGAGGAAGAGAGAAACGAGGAAAGAGAGACAGACTGAGAGAGAGATGGCTGAGAGAATGAGATATGCAGAAGAGAGGCAGAGAGAGAGAGAGAGACAGGCTGGGAGAGAGAATGATGTAAAGAAGAGAGACAGGAAAGAGAGAGAACTGGGAGAGAAAGACAGGCTGAGTGAGAGACAGGGAAGAGAGAGAAACAGCGGAGTGAGAGAGACATGAGAGACTGGGGCAAGAGAAAGAGAGATGAGAGAGAGAGAGAGAGAGACATGAGGAAAAGAGAGACAGGGCAAGAGAGAGACAGGGGGAGAGAGAGAAACAGGGGAGTGAGAGAGGCATGAGGAAAAGAGAGACAGGGGCAGGAGAAAGAGAGACGGGAGAGAGAGAGAGAGACTTGAGGAAAAGAGAGACGGGAAAGAGAGAGGTGGGAAAGAGAGATGGGGAGAAACAGTGAGCAAGATGGATGGAGAGACCAGGGGGAGAGAGAGAGATGGCTGAAAGAATGAGATAAGCGGAAGAGAGGCAGGGAGAGAGAGAAAAAGGGGAGAGAGAGAGAGAGAGAGAGAGAGAGAGACAGGCTGGGAGAAAGAGTGATGTTAAGAAGAGAGAGACAGAGGAAAGAGAGAGAACTGGGAGAGAAACACAGGCTGAGTGAGTGACAGAGAAGAGAGAGAGAGACATGAGGAAAAGAGAGACAGGCTGAGAGAAAGACAGAAGGAGAGACAGAGACAGAGAGAGGAGGAAGAGCAAGACAGAAAAGAGGGAGACAGATGGACAGAAAGTGTAGAGAGAGAGATGAGGGAGAGACAGATACAGAAAAAAAGAGAGATGGGAGTGAGACAGGATGATCGAGAGAGACATGAAGAAAGAGTGAGATGGGGAAGAGAGAGATGTGGAAGTGAAAGATGATGGGAAAGAGAGAGACATGGAGGAGAGATGGGCAGAGAGAGAGAGAAATGTGAGGAAGAGAGACAAAGAGAAAGACAGAAAAGAAGAAAGAGCTAGAGAGAGAGAGAGAGAGAGAGAGAGAGAGAGACGGCAGGTTCACCTGAGGGAAACATCTGGAAGCAAGACTGATCAAATGGTTTAGCTCAGTTTCCATGGTTACAGAGACTCCTCTGGTTGGTAGGTCTCGCTGTAGGATTGTGGGTAGTTTTAATAATGTATAGAAAAAAAACAAACAAACCAGGAAAACATGTTTGAACGTGTGTTTCAGATACGCTAAACTGCAGCACCTGCCGGGGTCAGAAGGTCACAGACTCACACACGATGACCGCACCGAGCTCAGGAAGTGAGTAACTGCGGCTCGCTAACACACATCCGATCTCAGGGCTGGGACCTAGCATTAGCCTAGTGTTAGCCTAGCGTTAGCCCAGTGTTAGCCTAGCATTAGACTAGCGTTACCTTAACATTAGCTTAGAATTATTTATTATTATTATTATTATTATTATTATTATTATTATTGTAATATTCAAGAGGTCGAGTCACCTTCATCAATACCGGACGCCTCTCTCTCGCCCTCAGCACCATCTCGTCGATCCTGGGAGCGTGGCTGGATCAGTACTCGGAAGATTTCTGGAAGCCTCCGGAATATAGCTGCCTCAGACGCCTCATCTCCTACCTGCACGTCAACTTCCCCGGATCAGACCTGGAGCGGCGAGCCTGCAACCTGCTCGCACAGTTCCACCGCAGACTGCAGCAAGAACCCGAGCCTGAGGGTCAGAACACACACACACATATACACACACACACATGTATATATATACACTATATTACCAAAAGTATTCGGTCACCCATCCAAATGATCAGAATCAGGTGTCCTAATCACT
>CM075017.1:23724283-23738700 GCA_037576675.1 Pangasius sanitwongsei | reverse complement strand
GATGGCACTTAAGTTCATATGTGAGTCAAGGCAGGTGACCGAATACTTTTGGTAATATAGTGTATATATATATATGTATGTATATTCAAATATTTACACACGCACGCACACATGAGCCAAAATCAAAGCCTAACATAATGTGTGTGTGTGTGTGTGTGTGTGTGTTCAGTGCTGGATCACGGGTCGTGTCCCTTCTCCCTCCTGGAGGAGAACGGCTATGAGGATGACCGGCCGGACTTCCTGACCTTTGACCCCACAGTGGTGGCCGAACAGTTCACCCTCATGGATGCGGTGAGTGTTGCTATGGTAACGGAGGCACTATGTCTACAGACATAGCAACAGACACTAATGTAATGGGGATACAGAGACACTACAGTGACAGTTACTATGGTAACAGAGATGGTACAGTTACAGAGTTTCTATGGTAACAAAGATGCTACATTAACAAAGTTGCTATGGTAACAGAGTTGCTATGGTAACAGAGATGGTATAGTAACATACATGCTACAGGATCAGATATGCTACAGTAAGAGAGTCGCTATGGAAACAGAAATGCTGCAGTTGCATACATGTTATGGGATCAGGGACGTTGCCATGGTAACAGAGAGTGCTATAGTAACAGATTCTCATCTCCTCCTTTTCCTTTCCCTGCTGTTTTATCGTGTGTTGCCTCTTTTCTCTGTGGTTGTTCAGGAGCTGTTTAAGAAGGTGGTGCCGTATCACTGCCTGGGCAGCATCTGGTCTCAGAGGGATAAGAAGGGAAAGGAGCATCTGGCTCCCACCATCCGCGCCACCGTCACCCAGTTCAACTGCGTGACCAACTGCGTCATCTCCACCTGCCTGAGTGACCGCGCGCTCAAACACACACACCGCGCCAAAGTGCTCGAGCGCTGGATCGAGGTGGCCCGGGTCAGAGCACTGCACACACACACACACACACACACACTCAAACACACACACCGCGCCACACACACTCTCTACACACACACACACACGCACACACACTCAAACACACAGACCGCGCCACACACACTCTCTACACACACACACACACGCACACACACTCAAACACACACACCGCGCCACACACACTCTCTACACACACACACACACACGCACACACACTCAAACACACACACCGCGCCAAAGTGCTCGAGCGCTGGATCGAGGTGGCCCGGGTCAGAACACTGCACACACACACACACACTCAAACACACACACACCGCCACACACACTCTCTACACACACACACACGCACACACACACACTCAAACACACACACCGCGCCACACACACTCTCTACACACACACGCACACACACTCAAACACACACACCGCGCCAAAGTGCTCGTGCGCTGGATCGAGGTGGCCCGGGTCAGAACACTGCACACACACACACACACACACACTCAAACACACACACCGCGCCACACACACTCTCTACACACACGCACACACACTCAAACACACACACGCACACACACTCAAACACACACACACCGCGCCAAAGTGCTCGAGCACTGGATCGAGGTGGCCTGGGTCAGAACACTGCACACACACACACACACACACTCTACACACACACTAGTGATTAAAGTGATAATTTTTTAAAACAATTAAATACTTACAAAAATTCCTTTTAAAAAATAATAAATAATGTTAATAAAGTAAAAAAAATAGTAATAAAAAAACAAACTGAAAAGAAAATGAAAAATCAATGTAAAAATTAAAAGAAAATAAAATGAAATGGAAAAAAAAAAAATCTAAATATCTTTGTGCATTAATTTAATTTTTTTATTTACTTCTTTAACTCACATTTATTTACTTGCATAGTTTACATCTAAGACTACATCATCATCTTTTCTTTAAGTTGTTATTTTATGTATTTTATTTTGATTATTTTGCTAATTACATTTTTATTTCCTGACACCTCAGATAGACATAGACACTGTTATATATGCATTTAACATAAAGTGTGTGTGTGTGTGTGTGTGTGTTACAGGAGTGTCGGATCCTGAAGAACTTCTCGTCTCTGAGGGCGATCCTCTCGGCGCTGCAGTGTAACGCCGTCCACCGGCTCAGGAGGACGTGGGACGAGGTGTCGCGCGAGAACGTACGCATCTTCCACGAGCTCTCCGAGATCTTCTCCGACGAGAACAACCACTCGCTCAGCCGAGAGCTGCTCATTAAGGTGTGTGTGTGTGTGTGTGTGTGAAGGAATTCCCTGTGACATCATCAGTGGGGAATTTTCCTCATTTAATCTTCCTACATTTATAAAACGCTAACTGCAATTTTTTTTATCGTAAACATCCTGAGCAGTGCTAATCTGTCATCTGATGCTAATCTGGAATCTGCTGCTAATCTGGAATCTGTGTGTTTCTGTAGGAAGGAACGTCCAAATTTGCGACGTTAGAGATTAACCCCAAGCGAGCACAGAAGAGACAGCAGCAGCAGCCGAGAGACCTGGTAGGACACACACACACACACACACACATATCATCATCATCATCAACTACAGTGTAATAACCTATTAATAACTTATTAATAACCTGTTAATAACCTTACAGAACTCAATATCGCTCATCTAATCTTTATTTTTAAACAGAAATCTCTTATATAAAGTATCACGGTTGTCTCAGTGTCTTTCCTGAAATATGAAGGAATTTCTGTGGATTAAATGACAAATGTAAAAAATAATTATTGCGTAATGTGAGAGTCAACAAAATAAAAAAATTTAACAGTTGGTATCACTTTATTTGACATGATGAAAGATGGAGACAGACGGATAGAGAGCAAAGAGACAGAATTATAAAGAGGGAGAAGCGTGTGAAAAAGAGAGATACAGAAGCAGAGCAAGACTAGAAAATGATATACACACACACACACACACACACACAAACACACACACACACTATATACCTCGTGTTCCCGTTCCATCCTCATCAAGTGACTTGTTCACTTCCCCTAATTACTTAAAAGTGTCGTCTTGCTAAAAAACAGAGCAGAGTGAAGTAACACAGCTCGAAACACACAAATCAGAAGTATTTCACGCTTTCTTGCTTCTGCGTGCACTTTTTTTTTTTCTTTTTACACAAATTCAGCATTGCATTCTGGGAAAGCTCTGTCGTTCACAGAGAGATCGAAGTGACCCTTAAAATGGCCGCCGTCGAAGGGAACTGCAGCTTGTTAAAATAAATAAATGAGTGACAGGTCCTCTTACTGCAGTTCATTTCACTGACCATTAATCTCGCTCTCTCATTTCATGACTCTATATCGCCCCCTACCGGCCGATTATAGGTTTTCTATTCATCATTATGGGGCGGTTACACAGCGCCCTCTAGTGCACATGTACAGAAACACACACATAGGTGTATGCACTGTTTGTACTGTAAATGTAATTACTAACAGTTCACTTAGAAGCAGTCGTCATGCTGTTTGTTGAATGTTCACACAAAACTAACTGGCTTCTGACATGAGTGTGTGTGTGTGTGTGTGTTGCAGAGTGTAATGCAGGGCACCATCCCGTACCTGGGGACCTTCCTGACAGATTTAGTGATGATGGACACTGCCATGAAGGACTACGTGGATGTGAGTCTCTCTCTTCTCTTCTCTCTCTATCTCTCTCTCTTTCTCTCTTTGTGTGTGTCTCTGTGTCTCAGCCATGCTAAACTCTCTCTCTCTCTCTCTCTCTCTCTCTCTCTCTCTGTGTCTCAGCCATGCTAAACTCTCTCTCTCTCTCTCTCTCTCTCTGTGTCTCAGCCATGCTAAACTCTCTCTCTCTCTCTCTCTCTCTCTCTCTCTGTGTCTCAGCCATGCTAAACTCTCTCTCTCTCTCTCTGTGTCTCAGCCATGCTAAACTCTCTCTCTCTCTCTCTCTCTGTGTCTCAGCCATGCTAAACTCTCTCTCTCTCTCTCTCTCTCTCTCTCTCTCTGTGTCTTGGTCATGCTAAACTCTCTCTCTCTCTCTCTCTCTGTGTCTCAGCCATGCTAAACTCTCTCTCTCTCTCTCTCTGTGTCTTGGTCATGCTAAACTCTCTCTCTCTCTCTCTCTCTCTCTCTCTCTGTGTCTCGGTCATGCTAAACTCTCTCTCTCCTTCTCCACTTCACAGGGCGGCCTGATCAACTTTGAAAAGAGGAGGAAGGTGAGAAGCCATGTTTGATATGTATGGTATTTATGGTGATGATGATGATGGTGATGATGATGATGATGATGATGATTGTGAAGGTGATGCAGATGTCATCCCTGTGTGTGTGTGTGTGTAGGAGTTTGAGGTGATCGCTCAGATTAAGCTGCTGCAGTTGGCATGTAATAACTATAACTTCAGGAGGAACGCTCGTTTCAGAGAGTGGTTCAGCAGTGTGGAGAAACTCACCGAGGCTGAGAGGTACACACCAACACACACACACACCAATACACACACACACCAACACACACACACACCAACACACACACACACCAATACACACACACACCAACACACACGCACACACACACCAACACACACACCAACACACACGCACACACACGCCAACACACACACACACCAACATACACACACAAGCCAACACACACACGCCAACACACACACACCAACACACACACACACACACCAACACACACACCAAAATACACACACATGCCAACACACACACACGCCAACACACACACACACTAACACACACACACGCCAACACACACACACACCAACACACACACACCAACACACACACGCCAACACACACACACACGCCAACACACACACGCCAACACACACACACGCCAACACACACACGCCAGCACACACACACATACCCAACACACACACGCCAACACACACACACACCAACACACACACACATGCCAACACACACACACACACACAAACACACACACACGCCAACACACACACCAGCACACACACCAACACACACACACACACATATCCAACACACACACACACAAACACACACACACGCCAACACACACACACCAGCACACACACCAACACACACACACATGCCAACACACAAAAGGTTCTGACATGATTTATCCTGGTTTAATTTTTTTTACTCAACAAAAACCTGTCATTTTAACAGGGGTGTGTAAACTTTTTATATCCACTGTAAGTAGAGAACTGCACTTTTTGTGTGTTTAAATTGTGTGTTTAATTTTGTAAACCATTTTTTCCCGTGTCAAATAGCCAGATAGCCCTGAGTGTCTGAGTTGTTTGGTTGTGAACATACTAAAGCTGAAGAGATAGTCGCTTATCATGATTTTTGCTCCTGTTATTGTTACAATATTAAGCTTTACAGTTACACAAAGTCACAACTCGCCGCATTCCAGTTGTTGCTGGCAGGAAACATCGGGGAAAAAAAAATCCAGTTTGAGTCACGTTCCGAAATCAAGCAATCCGGAAAATCCGACATGAAAATTGCACACGCAACTGTGACCATTCAGCATTTCCAGCTTAAATCATATATACAGAAAGAGTGAGTGTGACCTGAACACACTCACACTCACCCACTGTGGGGTTTTTATGTGTGTGTGTGTGTGTGTGTGTGTGTTTTCCACAGCTACAGTTTATCGTGTGAGATTGAGCCTCTGTCCGAGTCGGCCTCCAACACGCTGAAGGCAAAAAAGAACACGGGAATCATCAAACGCTGGAGCGAGTGAGTCACACTCATCCTCTCTCTCTCTCTCTCTCTCTCTCTTTCTCTCTCTCTCTCTCAGCACTAGGGGGCGCTGCAGCTACTTCTGGAATATTATTGTGCCCTCTACAGTATATACACCGTTCTCAAACTGCCTTCTGGGGACCTCAGAGGCTCCATGACGCATTATTAAAGTTATTTTATTCCGTTTTGAGTTTTTATAGATATAGTTATGACCTCAGTAACTCAGAAACTCGTCAGCCTATGAATAACGTTGACGTGAATTTAACGAAAATTGTAATAAAAATGTTTTCTGTGAGTGGAAATTTGAGGAAAAAAAGCTCTGTGTGATCTCTCTCTCTCTCTCTCTCTCTGTCAGTCGTCAGCCGGTGAGTTCGTCTGAAGCGAGCTGCAGCAGCGCAGGAAGTTCTCACTCCAAATCGTTCGATCAGCTGCGCTACCCGTCGTGTATGAGCAGCGGAGGAGGAGGAGGAGGAGGAGGAGGAGCGGAGAGAGACGACAGGAGAGGAGAGAGAGGAGGAGAAAGAGGAGACGACTCGCTCAGCGTCACCTCCGCCGGCTCCAGCAGCTCGGACGTGGAGGAGATCAACATCAGCTTCATCTCCGATTCCCCCGACACGCACGAGAAAAAGGTGAGCGAAGGAAAAACTGATCCCGTACGAGTCGGAGAAGAAATTACGAACTGTTCGAGAATATAAAGCTGAAAGTTACAACCTGTATTTACGAAAATACTTTGTGAGTGTTAATTAATAATTATTAATTAATAGTTTTTCTTTTTTTTTCAAAAAGAAGAGACTCACGTTCAAAATTCGGCTGCATGAAACGAATCCGTTTCTTTATTCCCGGCATATTTTGTGTCTGTTCTGTCTGCCTGCTGTGTGATTCGTGAACTTGTAGTGCGCTCAAAGTCTAGTGAACTCAAAATCTAGTGCACTCAAAATGTAGTGCACTCAAAATGTAGTGCACTTAAACTCTAGTGCACTCAGACATTTGTACCCTTGTGTGACTTTACTGCTTCCTCTTTGTAGACGTCGACGCCGTGTGTAAAACATTCCCACTCTTCGTTAGGGAAGTGCGGCCCCATTGGAGATCTGACACCTACGGTACACTCGTCTTCTCCTCCTCTCCCTCTCTCTCTCTCTCTCCATCCGTCACTCCATCCCGTCTCACTCGCTCCGTTTCAGAAGTCAGCCATGTTTCTTTCTCCATCAAGAGCTGGACCTGTCTCACCATCACTGCCATTCGAGTGTGTGTGTGTGTGTGTGTGTGGGGTACGGATCAGAATTCATGGATTTTATTTAATTTTATTTATTTATATTAGTTCTTTTTCATTGTGGTGTGATTTTCATCAGGAATGTGAGGAGTTTCAGGTGTTGAAATGTTTTAGGACAGACATTAAAACGCTATCTCGCTGTCTGACATCAAAAATCTGCATTTAACTAGAAGTTTCTGTTTATTAACATTAATGAAGTTTCTGTTTATTATTAAACTAAATGAATAGAATTAATGAATGAACTCACAGTTTGCTCATAACACGCAGTGATGTTTTAAAATGGCCGCCGCCTCTGTGTTCTGATTGGTCACTTGATGATCCAGTGGTGATTATTTCTGCTGCAAGGAAGCATTTCAATAACTCTAGCTCCTTTATTCTGAAATGTGTGTGTGTGTGTGTGTGTGTGGAGTGTATCTGTGTGTGAAACCTGTATGAAATGTGTGTGTGTGTGCAGTGTGTAGTGTGGATATGCACACAATTAAACTTTCTTTCTTTCTTTCTTTTTCTCCTCCTTTCTTTCCTTCCTTAATTCCTTCTTTTTCTCCTTCCTTCCTTCCTTTCCTTCCTTTCTTCCTTCCTTCCTTCCTTCCTTCCTTACTTTTCTCCTTCCTTCCTTCTTTTTCTCCTTCCTTTCTTCCTTCCTTCTTTTTCTCCTTCCTTACTTCCTTTCCTTTTTTTCCTTCCTTCCTTCCTTCCTTTTCTCCTTCCTTTCTTCTTTCTCTCCTTCCTTCCATCCTTCGCTCCTTCCTTTTCTCCTCCCTTCCTTCCTTCCTTTCTTTTACTGATATTTTCTCCTTCTCTCCTTTCACTATTTCCTTTCTTTCATTTGTTCTTTCTTTTTTTTCTTTCTCTCCTTTCTTTTCTCTCCTCAGTTCTGGGAGTCCACGTCTCTCTCGTCTCTGGACGCTGCGTCAGGTTCGGGCTCCAGCAGCGCCTCGTCCTCCTCGGTCTCGTCCACCCCGCACTCGTCCTCCCGCTCACACAAGCGCTCCGTCTCGGGCGTGTCCAGCTACTCGTCCCTCTCTCTGCCTCTCTACAACCAGCAGGTGGACGACTGCTGCATCATCAGAGTGAGTCTGGACGTCGAGAACGGCAACATGTACAAGAGCATCCTGGTGAGAACCTGAGAGACGGAGAGACACGCCACCGTCACTGTGTCTTACATATCGGTTACATATTAATGATCTGTGTGTGTGTGTGTGTGTGTGTGTGTGTGTGTGTGTAGGTGACGAGTCAGGATAAAACCCCTGCAGTGATCAGGAAGGCGATGGTCAAACACAACCTGGACCGAGAGAGACCCGAGGATTACGAACTCGTGCAGAAAATCAGTGAGGATAAAGGTACACACACACACACACACACTCACACACACATATACACACACACATACACACACTCACACACACATACACACACTCACACACACATACACACACACACATTCAGGATATTGCCAGTTCTTTACGTTATTCTGTTCTTTTCTTTATTTTATTCTTTAATTTTTTTGTTTTTCTTTTTCTCATTTATTATATTCTTTTTATGTTTAATTTTTTTCTTTCTTTTTAATCTTTTTCTTTAATTGTTTCCCCTTTTATTCTTTTTATCTTGTTCATGTTTCTTTACTGTTTTCTTGCTTGTATATGTTTGTCATTGGTTTTTGGATTTTTCTTCTTTAATTGTTATTTTTATATCATCCTTATTTTTAATTTTCTTTATTTCTATATGTTTGGCTTTGTTTTCTCTCTGTCGTTTTCTTTCTTTTTCCTTTTAATTGTGCTCTTTCTTTTTATTTTTGTTACTGTTTGTTTTTCTGTTTCTCTCTTTTTCTTTATTTTGTGTTTCTCTCTTTTATTGCTTTTCATTATTCTAGTTTTCTATTCATTAAAAAAATGTATTCTTTACTCTTTTACGTTTAACTTTTCTTTTTTGAGTTACACTCAGAGCTTTTCTCATAACACACCCATGTTCTGACGTTCTGAAGTTCTGACTTACTGACATTCTGAAGTTCTGAATTACTGACATTCTGAAGTTCTGACGTTCTGAAGTTCTGGCGTTCTGAAGTTCTGAAGTTCTGACTTACTGACATTCTGACGTTCTGAAGTTCTGATTTACTGACATTCTGAAGTTCTGAAGTTCTGGCGTTCTGAAGTTCTGATTTACTGACATTCTGAAGTTCTGACGTTCTGAAGTTCTGACTTACTGACATTCTGAAGTTCTGAATTACTGACATTCTGAAGTTCTGACTTACTGATGTTCTGAAGTTCTGACGTTCTGAAGTTCTGGCGTTCTGAAGTTCTGATGTTCTGACTTACTGACATTTTGAAGTTCTGACTTACTGACGTTCTGAAGTTCTGACTTACTGACGTTCTGAAGTTCTTACTTACTGACATTCTGAAGTTCTGACGTTCTGATGTTCTGACCTTATGAAGTTCTGACGTTCTGACGTTCTCTCCACAGAGCTGAAGATTCCAGACAACGCCAACGTTTTTTACGCCATGAACTCGTCGGCCAACTATGACTTCGTCCTGAAGAAGCGCGGCTTCCCCCGAGTGACTCGCACCAAACACGTAGCGAGCTCCACGCTGCCCCGCATGAAGCAGAAAGGCCTGAGGATCGCTAAGGGCATCTTCTGAAAACGCAAACTCCCATAATCCCACAGGGCTTGCGGATATGTCCCTGAGGTCAAAGGTCAAGCCCTAAAGACTGGGAGGGGGAAAAAAAAGTCACTGCCAGCTCAGGGGAGGCCGTTGAAGCGCGGCTGTGGTTGTGCGCTCGTGTTTACAGACTCTAGAGAGCCGCCTTCTAGCCATGAGGTCACTTCCTGTGCCGTCTGAGAGAAGGTCGCTTCCTGTGTCGCTACCAAAATGGTCGTTTCCTGTGCCGCTTCTGAGATCACTTCCTGTCGAGCGCTGTGTTGCAGACAGCCTTCACTGCCAGATTAAGGATGACTCGGAGCAGCGGACGTGTGACCTGGTGTTACTTTTAAAAGCGTCCTCCTGCAGCAGCAACAACAACAACAACAACAAAAACGCTTAAGCGAAGTTTCGGAAAGTTTGGCGTAGTGGAAAGCGAGCTGAACGTTCGTTCGTTTTTTTTTTTTGGCCAAACGTCACAGAGACTAAAGAGACGATCAAACATGTCGAGTCTTTTTTGGACATTTTTGAGCTCTCTAAATGAGAAACGAAGATATTTTTTGTCTTGTGTCACTGATAACGTGTCTGTTTTTGTTAAAAAGGGCATTACAGCTAACGACACACACTCCTCTCACACGACTATTCTCCGTGTTCTCCGGACCGTAAGACGCATTTCACCCCTTTAGCAGATGCTGTGACTTAAACAGCAGTGCGAAATATCCACCTTGTTTTCAGCGTAGCTTTGCAATGGCGCTGGAATTGTTAATCACTTCCGTTATTATCGCTAGCATTTTTTTGATTTCAGCAAATAGTGACATTATTTTGAATAATTGTTAGCTGAATAAGCAAATGTTAGGTATGCCTGATGATCACGCTAGCTAGCTGAGTGAGCTGACTAGCCGTACTGCGAATTCAGCATCAGCAGTAAATGTTATAGCGTGATTGTAAGTGCCACTGCTACTGCTAGCTCTTCCATATGTTCCGAACAGGAAGTAGGAAGTATGATTGATTTATTACTGACTTCTGAATTTTGAAAACAAGGTGGAGATACTACACAGGAACACTAAGCTTAAACACTAGCTTGGCTCGAATATAACGCTAAATCATGAACAGTGCGAGGTTTTGGCATTAAACGTGACGTATATTGACTTCTTGGTAAGGAAGTGCTAAACTACAGCAACACTAATGGGATAAAAGCTACACCCGCTTTAACCCGACTGCACCACTAGGGGGAGTTAAAGAGCCAGTGCAAATTATGTACCGTAAAAAACGCAACATTGACATTGATATGGCGATAGATTGGTTTTGTTTTATACTTGAGCGATTTACAGTCCGGAAAATACGGTATCGTCCTCGTGTCTCGTTTTTGAGTATTATCGTCTTTTGCGTGTTTTTTTCCTGTCCTCTAATTGGTGCTAACTAACGCTGAGGTCATCCTGCAGGTGATCTCGCTATCGTTTTAGAGCGTCATGATGCTAAAGGAGCCGGATGGATGACGCTAAGCCTGCGGGGGTCAGAAACGTGTCCGTGGCGAAAAAAAAAATAGAAAAAAGATAGATAACACAAGTGTTGTCCAGGACGAGAGTTACTAGCTAGCTTAAATTTCCAAAAATGTGAAAAACTTTTTTTCTGTCCTGAGAATTTCTTTGAAATTTTTTCTTTTTTTGTAAAAAAAAAAAAAAAAAAAAGTATTTTAAAGTCAAAATTAACATAACGTAGCATATTAACGTATCACGAATGCATTAACAAATTAACATATTACGAATGTATCATATCGCTACGACATGCGTCCTTACGACTCACGTTTTGACCGAAATGTCCGGCACGTCACGGCGATGACCCCTGCTAACACGCTAGCATGGTAAAGAGAAAAGTGAGTGCTGATGCGATCCGTCACGAGGAACAACGACTGCGGTTCTGATGATTTCCTGTCGAGTCTCTCCGAGCCGCGTGATTGGTCGATCTTTAAAAGACGAAACGAAGACGAAAAATTGGAAAGAAAGGGTGTTGCTTTGTGAATTTAATTTTTTTTTTTCATGGAGACATGAAACACGAGAACAAACTCCACTGACGTTAATCACGAACATTACGAACATTAAATACACTAAAGTAGAACATTTGCGAAATAATCTACGTTACAGCGAGAGGGCGAGAGAGCGAGAGAGCGAGAGGACGAGAGAGCGTTGCTTCGTACTCACTCCTGAAATTAGAGTATGATGTAATCATGATGTCATGATGACCAGAAATTTCAGGGCTCTAAAACACCAAGCTGACCGGGGGTGGAGCTGAGCGAGTGGCTGAGGGCGTGTCCCTCATCGCCGGACAGCTCTCTGATTGGTTTTGCGAAATTCGTAAAACTATTTAAAATTATAAAAGATATGATTTTTTTTCACAAACGTAACCAAACTGTTGCAAATTGCATCATAAACAACACTTTTTTCTAGTTTTATTATTATTTTGCTGTCGCACCAAGTAGTAGCTAAGCTGTTTTATTGACTGTGCCCCAAATTGCTTACTGCTGCTTTAAATAGTGTGGCACTATGTCATACAGTACTATAAGATACTGCTACAGTGGTAGCTAGGCTAGTTTTTTAAATTGTTATTTTTTGCTGTGGCCCAAGTTACATACTGCCTCTTTAAATAGTGCACCACTAACTAGTACAGTGCTGATATAAAAGCAGCCAGGCTAGAGTTGTTTTGGCCATCCCAGTACAGTACGACAGGATCCTGTTTTAAATTGCCTATTGCTGCTTTAAATAGTGTGTCATTGAGAAGTACAGTACTGTAGAATTCTGCTACAAATTGCATACTGCTTCTTTAAATATGAGAACACTAGTACAGCACTAAGAGATTCTGCTACAAAATGCATGTTGACGCTTGTGGTACAAATTGTAGTACAAATATTGTGGCCCTAAGTAGTATGGTAGTATAGAATATTGTTACAAATTGCGTATTGCTGCTTTAAATAGGGGGGCACTAATACAGGAATGTAGGATACAGCCACAAATTGCATACCGCTTCTTTAAATAGTGCACTAAGTAGTACAGTACTGATAAAAAGGCAGCTAGGTTATTTGGCAATGTCCCAGTTCAGTTCTATAGGATACTGCTACAAATTGCATCCTGCCGCTTTAAATAGTGTGGCACTGAGTAGTATATTATAGGTACTATTATGACATCATGTTTAGTACAGCACTATGGCTGGTTTTGTTACCCACATCCCAAATTGCATACTGCTGCTTTAAATAGTGTGGCACTAAGTAGACAGTACTGCTACAATAGCAGCTAGGCTAGGTTTTTCTGGCTGTCCCTGTACAGTTTTATAGGATACCGCTACAAATTGCATATTGCCGCTTTAAGTAGCATGGCACTGAGTAGTACATCACTGTAGTACATCAACAGTGCTATGTATCATGGGACACACATGCTTAGTCTTTCCTTACAGTGTTCTGATTTTGGTGATGAATCAGAGGAACAGATCGCTGCCCCCTCCTGGTGTGGAGAGTTATTTCCTTCAATAGAGGTCAGCTTGGGGTGTTACGGCCCTAATATATATATATATATATATATATATATATATATAAAGAGAGAGAGAGAGAGAGAGAGAGAGTGTGCATTGTGTTGCGTTTTGGAGAGACGGAAGATCCAGAATGTGAGTTAAAGACCGAATCCTCGGGCTGCGTTTCAATCCTGTTCACTCCCTTTAAAGTCAAGACGAAGCTTTCGAACCACACACACACACCCCTACTAAGTTTTCAGCAACCGTGTGCCCTTTAGATAATGTGTGTGTGTGTGTGTGTGTGTGTATGTTTATATGTATGTTTGTATGAATTATAAGTGGCAAAAAAGGGCCAAAGATCTTACAGATCATTTTACAAAAATATCATAAACATTTAAAGACTCATGAACACTGCCTGTTCACGAGAACACACACAGACACAGACACATATATACACAAACACACACTTCAGATGGAACACACACACTTTTCATATCGCTCACACACACATACTCAGCAAGCTGGTGCCATTGGGCTCTTTTACTTAAGAAGAAAAAAAACTTAAATAACACGTATGATTTTTTTAAGTTCATTTTGTAATTTTTGTACATGAAATGTTCATTGTAGCTTTGCTTTTATTCCCTCTGTGTGTGTGTGTGTGTGTGCGCGCGCATGTGTGTGGGCGCTCGCTCCACTATTTATTAAATTTGTAAATACTTTTTTGCAGCATTGTACATTTTGTTTTCTCTTCCTTGTAATTTACAAATTAATATATATGTAAATATTGAGTATATACGGCTGCGAGGTTTATATACCGCTGTAACTCCGAGCTCTCCATCCACTTCTCATTCTCCGTCTGTCTCGTGTGCATTTTTTTGTACGACAGTTTTGATTTTGATATTGCCCTCCCCCCCGACTTCACTGTTTCTAGTGCTGGAGAGGAAAAAAAAACACCTAATAAACAGAGTGTGTAAAAAAAGGTCTGTTCTTTTTTCTGACTGAAAATATTCCACATCTGCACAGAAACAAAGGAATAGTTTGATCAAAATTATTTAAAAAAAACAAAAACACAGATATTTACAGCTGGGGTGGCCAAGGTGGGCCACAGAGGTAATGTGGGATGGCCAATGTGGGACACATCTTTAGAGTGGAGTGGCCATAGTGGCCCAAATATCAAGAGTGGGGTGGCCAAAGCGAGACACAGAGATAGAGTGGAGTGGTCAAGGTGAGACACAGAGATAGAGTGGAGTGGCTAAGGTGAGACACAGAGATAGAGTGGAGTGGCTAAGGTGAGACACAGAGATAGAGTGGAGTGGCTAAGGTGAGACACAGAGATAGAGTGG
>CM075017.1:23705088-23718945 GCA_037576675.1 Pangasius sanitwongsei | reverse complement strand
TAATAATAATAATAATAATAATATTATGTCTGTGCTATTTTTGAGCACGTCGGCCTTCCGGCGTGTTTGTTTCCCCGGAGATCATCACGAGGACGCAGAGATTTGCTCGTTAAAGATGGCTTCATCATTTCCGTCGCTCCCTGGAGCGAGCGAACGCACGGACGAGGTGTAACCCGCACGCGTTTATTGCGATCCCGAGTTCGTTTTTCAGCCTCATTTTACGCCGGGATAATGTGATGTTTTTTTGATTGATCTGTGCCCGTGAGGCGGTGAGCAGCTGCGATCAGCGATATTATAACGCCAGGATTTCCTCCGCTTGATGGAGGGCGGATTATAAACCGCGCAGCTGCTTCCGCCGTGCGCTAACACTCATAACGGCCTGATTGATCGCCGCGGTGCTGCGGATTGCGTCTGTTTGTTTAAGGTCAGGATCAGTGACGCAGTTACATTCCACCGGGTTTTATTTCTCTAAATATCCTTCACGCATTTGTTCTTTTTCTCGTTTCCTTTTTATATTTCTTGAGCTTAGGATGTCATTGTGAAAATATAGATCATATACCTTATATATATATATATAAATAAAACTTATCACAGTTATGTTAAATGTTTTTCTAAATAATTACTAAAAATTAAACATTGGTTTGTTTTGCGTTGCTTTTTTTTTTTTTTTTTTTTTTTTTTTTTTTTTTTTTTTTTGGTGGTTTTTTATTTATTTTTTTCTGTTTTTTTTTGGTTTTTTTTTTTTTTTTTTTTTTTTTTTTTTTTTTTTTTTTTAAGGACTAGTTTGTACTAGAACTATATCCACTATATAACCTTTGCTGTGATTTTGTTTTCTTAATTTTACTGTATTTCTATTCTTTTTCTAATCGATTATATACCTAAATATGACGTTAGCGTCTTAATCAGAGACGCTGGTTGTGCTTTATGAATAAAATAAATAAAAAAGTGAAGATGAGTGCTTGGTCAGCTTATCCTTCAAACCCTGCAACCCAAAAAAAGAATCACATCTTAATACGTGAAAATATTTTAACTATAGTCAGACCGATCTAGTGTTTCCTGTTATAGGATCGCAATAAACCAAATAAAAGATATATTATATATTATATGTATATTATTAAAACTATTTCTAGTCATTTTTACTCGTTTTATATCAAGAATGTAATGTTTTTATTCCAGTGTATCGACTTTCTTCGGAAAAAAAGCTTAAAATGAGCAAAATGATCTGCCAGTAGAACAAGAAAATTGAAAGTAAACGAGTAAAATTGTCTAGAAATCGGTTTAATAATCGTATATTTAGTTTGTTGTATCTTATTTTGAGAAGTACTAGATAAATTTGACTATATGAAAGATATTTTCACTTGCTAAGAAGTTATTTTTTGCGGCGTGGGAATGTTTTCATCGAATTAACACGAGTGCTGTGTTATTAATTCGAAAAATTAAAGAAGTGAATTAAAAGCTTGATAAATTTTTTATGACGTTTCCATGACCTCAGGTTGTAGTATCTCTTGTCATTAAGTTGTGTGCGTGAATAATTGTATAAAAAATGATGGCGTGCGCTGGATCAAGTGCTATTTTGAAAGTAAAGTAAATGAAGGGGAAAATGCGAGGAAAGAAAATAAACGAATAAATCAGTAGAGAAGGATATAAAAAAAAAAAAGAAAAGAAAGAAAAACCCTAATAAGGATCTTTTATTTTCAGTGATGGAGATTATTCTGTAGTTATTCATTCGTCTGTTTTTGGCTTTTTATGAACTTGAGGATGAATCGCTGTCAGTGGACAAAGACGATCACTTCAGGGAGCATTTAAGTGACAGACGATTTTCTTTTTTCATTAAGATGTCTAGTGTTTCCGCTTCGTCCGCGATGTCCATTACACTCACACGTCACGGGTTATTATCATCCCGAGACACGTTTTCTGTCAACTTTTTTTGAGTTTGTAAGTTATTTCTGACAGAACGGAGAGTATGAACGAACTCCTACAGCGCCGAGCTCTCGGCGTGTGACGCCGCGTGGACGTCACACTTAGTGTTTCGTTAGCGGTTGACGCTAACCGCGTTAGTTTAGTCATACGGAGTCTTTTATTAGAGATTTTTCCTCCTGACGCGTCTGTCGCATTTCCGCTGTCAGCGTGTCTTTACCTTTTCCACACACAAGACTTAACCTCAGTTAAGGTAAAGTTGGCCTCAGTAGTTACTAACTAGCTTATGCTGAGTATGCGGTTGCCTAGCAACACTGTAAAAATGCCTAGTTTTCTGGTTGCCTAGCAACACTGTAAAAATGCCTAGTTTTCTGGTTGCCTAGCAACACTGTAAAAATGTAGCTGCTAGGAAGTGAGATGGAGTTGAAATAAACTAAATTCCTAAAGTAAGCTATGAGACCAAAACTGCACAAACGACCAACTAACTAACTAACTAACTAATTAACTAACTCACTAAATAAGTAACTATCTCACTCATTAAATAACTAACCAACTAACTATTTAAATAAGTAACAAAATATATACATTTATCTACGAGACAAGATCATTTTATTAGGAATTAAAGTTAAATTTGTAATTAATTAGTTGCAATAAATGCAATTTAAATACATTTTTATAAAACAACTCTTTTTAAGGAAATTTAGATAAATAAATTAGTTAGCAAATAAAATAGATAGATAGATAGATAGATAGATAGATAGATAGATGGATGGATGGATGGATGGATGGTTTCTCTACAAACATATAATTTTCCTGGAAATTAAATTTAAATAAATAGTAAGTAAGTAAGTAAATAAAGAAGTAAATAAATTTTCTACAAACTTGTACTTTTCCTGGAAATTAAGCAATATTGTGGTGTCTCACATTTATTTAATTACATGTAAATAACATATTTATAAATATTTATAACATATATAACACTTTTTTTTAAACTTTAAACTGAAGATTAAACTCTTCCGAGGCCTGAGTGCAGTGTTTCTCATGTCTGATGGAGAGCTGGTACGATTTCCTTGAAAATGTAATCAGTACGTGGGCAATAACGCGATTTTCTCCCGTGCTCACTTTATCTTTCCGTCCGTTTCCAGGAAGGTTTATGCGTCTGAAACCGCAGCGTTCAGGATACCGAATGTGGGCGGGGCTTATCAGTAAGCAGTTGGTATTGTTATTATGAGGTTCGTCATGAACTCTTCTCAGTCACGTGTTTAACGAGCAGGTTGATCTTGCGTGTGTTTGACGTCACGTGTTTAACATCGTTCAGGAAATCTTTAATCGGAAATGTCACCGCGTCCGTGTCCACGCCGTCGCCTCGTTACTCGTCCGTCTCGCTTCCGTTTCTTTGTGGAATACGATCGGGTGTAAAAGTTTGCGTCCTCATTGATTCCTGGGGTGGAAGATGAGACGATTTTATCTCTTATTATTGTCTAATTATTTACCAAAAAAAGATTTTTTGACTGAAATGGAAAAAAATGAGCTGTGCTTGTGTGTATTCAAGACAACAATCCAAAGAAAGAGAAAAAAAATACCGTATAAAAGAAGATAATTAAAAAAAAAAAGAAGTCTTAATCTTGACTAATTTAATCAAGACTTCATGTGAGAGCTGATATTTTAGGAAGAATTTGGAGCTGATGTTTAGATCACTACAGGTTAGATCACCTGTAAAACCTGAAACTCTTTAAATTGCGTTAATTTGTTGTCTTGGTTTTGTCTGTAAGGGTGTCAAGGGTGCACAAACTTTTGCACCCACCTGTGCCCTTGAGCATAGAAACTTATGTTTAGATGATGTAAAATAGGATGACGCAAACTTATGAACTGATGTTAATTTTCTTTATTTTTTTTCATTAATATCTTAACATACACTGTTTAATAATAATAATAATAATAATAATAATAATAATAATAATAATAATATTCAAGTAGTAAAAAATAAACACGATAAACAGATAAAATAAAGATGGAGTGAAGTGAACGAGTGTAAAGAGGGAAAAAGTACACCAGTATAGAATAAAATGAAATAGTCAAGTCCTTTATTTATAATAAAACACATTTAAAATAAAATGAGATAAAAGAATTTAAAAAAGAGAGTAAAACTAAAGCAGTAAATTGAAAGAGAAATAAAAATATTAAAAGACAAAACCAAAGATAAAAAGACAGGAAATAAACTCAACACTCGATACTACAGATCTTAATCACGTTCAGATGTTTGTTTGTACACAAACTGTTGGTTTGTTTGTTTGTTTGTTTGTTTGTGTGTACACCCTTTGGACAAAATCTGTAGTATACAATAAATAACATTTATTAATAAATAAAATTGTGAAAAAGTTTCGCTACTTCTAATAAGAGTAAGTAGATAAAAGTAGAGAAATATAGAATAATATAAAAAATATAATAAAATACTAGAAATATAGTGAAGTAGTTAATGATGATTTGTAAAATATGTAATAAATTGAAACTTATTTTTAAAATATGTTTTAAATTATGTAATTAAATCGAAACCAAAATAACGAACCTAAAAATTGTTTTGCTGTCTTTATTTTGTGTTAAGGGTGCACAAACTTTTGCACCCACCTGTACCCTTGAGCAATAAAAATTGCTTAAACTTAATAACTTAGAAAATAGTGAAATAGTTTATATTATTATTATTATTATTATTATTATTACATTTTTGGCATTTGGCAGAAATTTATAATTTAGAAAATAGTGAAAAAAGTTTATTATATTATTATTATTATTATTATTATTATTAAAGATCATATTAGTTATTAGTTAACTAATTGATTAGTTAGTTGGTTAAACTATAAATATCAAACCAGAGGAAGTATTTAAAAATTAAATGCCAAATTTAAACAGATTTCAGTTTCAGCTGCTCTCATGCATTTTCATTTCTTGTAATAACGAAGGAACGTTTGCGAAACCAAAAATCCGTCACGTTGCTATAAATTATAAATTTATATTTATTGCTATAAATTTCTTTGCACAAAGGGTGTGTAAACTTTTGCACTTTATCTCTGCTCATCTCTACGTCCCAAGGCATAAGGATTAGAGAATATTAGGACGTTTTTTTTCAAGGCACCAGAAGAGATTTTCAGGTTTAACAGTGAACGGTTTTTGTTTGTTTGTTTGTTTGTTTGTTTGTTTGTAACTGTAATAACGTTTTAGTGATTTATTATAAAAACTCTGGTGTATTTTTCACCCTCACTGACGCTGTATCGCTATTTTCGTCTCTTTCTTCAGCATCACGTCTCCTGATCACGTTCGCGTCCCGGTCGTTTTCGGGATGTGATGCAACGAAACGACTATTTCAAGAAAGAAATAATGCATCAATTAGACGTAAGAAAAAAAAAAAGAAGAAGAAGAAGAAAGAAGGATGTTGACGTGCGCTGAAAGGCAGGACGGGTGTCAGAATGAGTCATCGAACAGAGACGCAGGTCCCAGCGAGGCAGAAACACGCGCCCTGCAATTTGCAGCACTTTAACGTTTAATTTTAAGTGCACGTTTCATTTCCTCGAGCGCCGCGCCGCGCTGGCAGACATTCAGACGTCCGCTCCGGTCGAGTTTAAGTTCTTTTGTTCCGTTTGTCTAATTTAAATACGACGGTGAAAAAGCAGGAAATGGTACAAAAACATGCTAATGTGCTCACGCGCTGAGAAAACGACCTCTCTCGAAAGTGCGTGAAAGTGAAAGCGTGCGGATTACGGCAGAGGTCAGAGGTCAACACGCACTCCTGAATGCCTTCTAAATGTCTCACGGGAATAATAATAGGATCATTAATGCATGAAATTAAATAAAACGGTAATGAATAGTGATGAACGATTAGCTCTCGTGAACGTCTGGTGTGTGTGTGAGAGTGTGTGAGAGTGTGTGTGTTTTATTTAAACATATCTATAATTCTATAAAGGATTACAAATCATGTGTTAAAGACAGAAAGCACCCTGAGACTGTTTTTTTTTTTTTTTTACAACTTTCACAAACCTTGAGTGTGTAAAGAAATTTGAGAGATCACCCAAGCGAGGAGAACACGCAGAACACGGAGAACACGCAGAACACGGAGCTCCACATGCTGTTAAATAATGATATAAATAAGGAGTTTGGAACATTTTTCCGTGTGTTTTTCCAGCGTTTATTTCCTCTTCTGGTTGTTTTTTTTTTCGGCCCAAATCTCCAGAACACGTGTCCGATTTCTGCAGTGCTGCAGATTAGTTTAGCAGCTTGCAAAAATCTACAAACAAAAATAAAAAAATAAGAACAACACAGTGTGTGTGTGTGTGTGTGTGTGTGTGTGTGTGTGTGTGTGTGTGTGTGTGTGTTTGATTCACTTCCTGCAAATGAGTCGATTCAGAGTCGAATCGCTTTCTCACCGGAGTTCATTCTCTCGGACGCGCTCGGACCCGGACCGTCTAAAGAACCGCACAGGGGAGGAGAACACACTCGGGTTCTGTTCATACACATTAAACACACTTTGCACTCTCCTGCTACCACTACAGTGTGTGTGTGTGTGTGTGTGTGTGTGTGTGTGTGTGTGTGTGTGTGTGTGTGTGTGTGTTTGTAGATGGAGCGTCAGATCCTCATGCAGAATGAGATGCGAGAGCGACAGATGGCTATGCAGATCGCCTGGTCCAGAGAATTCCTCAAATACTTCGGGTCTTTTTTCGGCCTGGCTGCAGTCGGACTCACCGCCGGGTCAGACACACACACACACACACACACACACAGAGAGAGAGAGAGAGAGAGAGAGAGAGAGAGAGAGAGAGAGAGCATGGCACGGAGATGCCTTACATCGCTGATTTTACATCTGAGTGAACTTCTCATCGTTTTTCTTTCTTTCCTCCTCACACACACACAGAATTTACACAAATAATCCCGAGTGGCATTAAAGGCTTTGAGTTAATAAGGTGATCATCAGCTTTCCTCAGGAACTGCAGAAGTCTTTGCGTCAAAAATCCGCTATTCAGATCGATTTCTCAATGCGCTGAAAATATCAAATCACGACAGTTGACACGATGCAAATGCAAAAGGTTCAGCTGAGATCTACAAAAACACGCCGATCTGACGCAGAGTACAAAAACGTCATCTTTTCATGTTTAATACCGTGAGCTACGTGTTACTTATTAAACATTAATAGACATAAAATTGTAATTTGATATTTATCATGATGTTGATGTGACACGGACACGTTGTCCAGTAGGGCTACGCAATATGACGATTATAACATCGATATCGTGAAAAAAATTAACGACGTTACGATACGCTTTTCTGATTTCTTTAATTTTTTTAAATTAATTGAATTACAAACAGGTTGCACAAGCAGCTGAAAATGTTGTACTTAATCTTTAAATTATAAAAATGTTAATTTATTTACTTTTTTTTTTCAGTGTTCAACATATTTATAAATAATTATAAAATTTAATTTTTGAATTCACATCACATTTAGACATTTTATAAATAATTGAATATTTTTTTTTGCTGGTAATTTGAAAGCAAACCTACATATCGGGATACGTACATGTATCACGTGTATCGCAGAGCCGCGCTCGAGAATCGTGATATGATATTTTTGTCATATCGTCCGGCCCCAAGTCGTTAACATTTTGTCTTTTTAAAAAAAAAAAAAAAAAAACAAGGATGACGAATGAGACGCTAAAGATATTTGGAAGAAGAGCGAGATGTTCACTGACCTCCGAGTGCACTTCAGAGTCGCTAAGGTCGAGTGTACTGCAGTGAAGCTGAACCTCAGAGGTGCAGTGGCCTTAAAATGCAACCGAGCAAAGTGTCAGAGGGAAAAACACACACACGCACACACACACACACACACACACACACACACACACACACACACACACACAGTTATTACTGTAGCTAATTAACCCTAACCTCAACCTCAACCGGAAAGAACTCATTTGACTTTCAGTTTTTCAAACCAAAGCTGCTTCTTTTTTTTTTTTTTTTTTTTTCCCCCAGATTTTTGTATTTTTGTAAATTCTGGCATAGTTTTTTTTTTTCTTTTGTCCACATTCTATATATAAAAATATAGTAAAAGCGGAGATTTTTTCATATTTTTTCATATACGTATTATGATGATGATCTTATTTATATGACAGTTTTGAATGACAGTAAGGTGACGTGCATAAAAAAAACAACAAACTGTATAAATTAAGTTTAAAAGTGTATGTTTGGAATAGTGTTAGAGAAAAATAAATTTTATTTATTTATTTATTTATTTATTTATTTTTAAAAATAGGGCTTAAGCAATACCAGTATTAGTGCTCTAATAATTTAATAATTGCAGAAGCTGTCGAAAAGTTTGCAAGTTTTTTATATCTTGGTGGAAAAGATGGACAGAAGGACAGGAATATCGATTGTTCCACGTCCCAGTGAATTAATTAGCATTAATCATAGAGATGGCTCGATACAATTCTTTCTGTTTTGATAACGATATCGATACTGAAACTTTACCGATATCGATACTGTTCTTCAAATCCTACTGAGCTTTAAAATGATAATTTCTGAAATATTCACAGTTAAAACATGACTCACACAAACCGCAGATTATTTTGTTTTATTTAGTTAAACCAGTACAATCAATTATGTCTCTTTATGTGTAAACATTTCTATTTTTTATTGTTTTTTTTTAAACCCCTTTAAACTTTTTCATTTGTTACAGAATTGAATCCTTTTTTCTTTAATATCCGATCCATCATTTATTGCTGGTGTCGTATCAATGCTATTTTTACTTAAATAATTATTTTTAAGGAACGGCCTGACAGGGATAAGACAAGTGTGTGTGTGTGTGTGTGTAAGAGAGAGAGAGACAGAGAGAGAGACAGAGAGAGAGCGAGAGTCAGAGAGAGACAGAGAGAGAGAGAGAGAGAGTGAGAGTGAGAGAGAGAGACAGCGACAGAGAGACAGCGACAGAGAGAGAGACAGCGACAGAGAGAGAGACAGCGACAGAGAGAGAGACAGCGAGAGAGAGAGAGAGAGAGAGACAGAGAGACAGACAGAGAGAGAGTGAGAGAGAGAGAGTGAGAGAGAGACAGCGACAGAGAGCGACAGAGAGTGAGCGACAGAGAGTGAGCGACAGAGAGTGAGCGACAGAGAGTGAGCGACAGAGAGGACAGTCCATTTTCTATTATTCTCTTTCCACTAATTGTGAGCTTCAGAAAGAAATCTAACTTCCGCTGATCGTTTTACGCCAATAACCGAACAATGCACTGATCTTCCTCCACACGTGAAGCTGACGTGTTCGCTGTGTTTCTCCACAGAGCCTTAAAGAGGAGGAAACCCGGTCTGTTTGCGCCGCTGGTGCCGCTCAGCTTCATCCTGGCGTATCAGGTGGACATGGCGTACGGTTCCTTCATCCACCGCATGAGAGGTGCGCTAATGTCCCCGATTTCAGCAGCACTGATTGATTGATTGATTATAATATTGACACAGTAAGAAAGCTTTATTAGTGTTTAGACTAGAGTTTCACCTTACAATCATAAAATGCATCACAGATGAGTACGAAGTTCCTCCAGTGAACCCGTAACGAAGTTCGACGTGAGGTTCCGCAGCGCCGTCCTTCCTTCCTGAACTCATTTAATTAGAATGGAAGGTTCTGGATACTTGAGTTACTTTAAGTGTGTGATTGATTCGTGATTATAGGTTTAGCGTAGGAGCTGCATTAATCCTATTAGAGCATCCTGCCTTCAAGTGTCGCCACCAGCGCGTTCTCAGAAAATCCTGCTTAAGTGCTCTGACAGTTCCGTGAAATACAGTATATTTAGCTTTAAATTATATCTTGCGAGGTTTGAGTTATGAATCAGTTCACTTTAGTGGTGGGAGCGAGACCCCTCAAGGCCACACCACCGTGTTATTAGTTCAGTCAACACTCAACAGAAAGCACTTGTAAAGTCTGTTGCGCTTCCTCAATCGTAGTTTCTTCAGTTTTCCTCCTTGGCCTTTACTTTATGATTCAAAACACCATTGCACGTAATAATAAAATGAGAATCATACATGGTGTCGTAAAACGATATTTTCCTCCTTTATGACAGGATGTAATTTCCCGTATCTCCTTAAACCTGATAACGTGAATAATTTATGAGGATTGTAGTGTTTCGTAATAAAGATTTGTTTAAGATTTGTTCAAGTCGGCCAGCGAGTCAGTACGATTTATTTTTGGAGTTCAGGTCTTCAACAGAACTGACAGTCACAGAGGCCACGCCTCCTTTACCTTGATTGACACACACAGGCCACGCCTCCTTTACCTTGATTGACACACACAGGCCACGCCTCCTTTACCTTGCTTGAAACCACACTGAGGCCACGCCTCCTTTACCTTGATTGACACACACAGGCCACGCCTCATTTGTCTTGATTGACACACTCACAGAGGCCATGCCTCCTTTACTTTGACTGACACACACACACACACACACACAGGCCACGCCTCCTTTACTTTGATTGACACACAGGCCACGCCTCCTTTATCTTGACTGATGGCTGCAGAAGCTTAACTTTATCACTGCATTTCCATGTAAATGATTTTAACAGGAACAGATATTATTACTCAGCGCGCTCCAGTTCTGAGCTTTTATGAAAAGGAAATGCGCTCGGCGTTCGTGAGACAGCGGAGAGGCGTTATTATTTATGTTTAAACCGCTGAAAGGTCGTGTGAGGTGAAGTGTCCTGAAGCGCAGAGGGATGTGACCTCCTCTGACCCGTGTCCTTTTTCCAATCAATCCGTTACTCCATCCGAGTCGCAGTTGTCTGAACTCGCTGATGCTGTGTTCATCGACCGATTCCGGAAAACTCCTTCAGACACGATTGATTGATCGCTCAGGGCTGAGCGTCTCAGGAGCCGCTCGCTCTGTACTGCACTGTGTCACCGTTTGAACTCGTGTGTTAGATCGAGGAGTGTGACGTCTGATCGTATACAGCAGTAATGAACCTTTATAATAATTAGAGATATTTGCAGATTATAATCACTACATCAGAGCAGAAAGCACAGAAATGAACACTCCACATCCTGCACGCTGTAAAACGCTCCACTAACGCGACCCGACCCGACTGTTAGCGCCGTTCATGCGCCGCAGGGTTCGGTGCCCTCCTGCCCCCGGAGCCCAGATAAGAAACGCGCTTTCGAACTGCGTCACCGGACTTTAATACGCTGCGGTGCGGCGCACGAGGCCCGGCGCTCCCGTGACACACGCCGAGTGTGTGCACAGTGCACAGCGCTCACACTCATAGAAGAATGCGCAGTATTTCACTCTTTGACGTAGATCAGTTAAATGTGACGTGTTGCCATGACGATGCGAATGTAGGAGAGAAATCTTTACGCACAAAAACATTAGAAATAACATTTATTTGTTACTGAGTGTTAATGATTAAATAATAACGTTAATGCGAACTGGGCCTACAAAATAAAACCAAATACATATCATTAAATAAATACTATCTATCTGTCTGTCTGTCTGTCTGTCTGTCTGTCTGTCTGTCAGTCGGTCTGTCTGTCTGTCTGTCTATCTATCTATCTATCTATCTGTCTATCTGTCTGTCTGTCATCTATCTATCCATCTATTTGTCTATCTGTCTGTCATCTGTCTGTCTGTCTATCTATCTATCTATCTGTCTATCTATCTATCTATCTATCTATTTGTCTATCTATCTGTCTGTCATCTGTCTGTCTATCTATCTGTCTATCTATCTGTCTGTCTGTCTGTCTGTCTGTCTGTCATCTATCTATCCATCTATCTATCTATCTATCTGTCTGTCTATCTGTCTGTCTGTCATCTGTCTGTCTATCTATCTATCTATCTGTCTATCTGTCTGTCTGTCATCTATCTATCCATCTATTTGTCTATCTGTCTGTCATCTGTCTGTCTATCTATCTATCTATCTATCTATCTATCTATCTATCTATCTATCTGTCTGTCATCTGTCTGTCTATCTATCTGTCTATCTATCTGTCTGTCTGTCTGTCTGTCATCTATCTATCCATCTATCTATCTATCTGTCTGTCTATCTGTCTGTCTGTCATCTGTCTGTCTATCTATCTATCTATCTATCTATCTATCTATCTATCTATCTATCTGTCTGTCTGTCTGTCATCTATCTGTCTGTCATCTATCTGTCTGTCTGTCTGTCATCTGTCTATCTATCTGTCTATCTATCTATCTATCTATCTGTCTGTCTGTCTGTCTGTCATCTATCTGTCTGTCATCTATCTGTCTGTCTGTCTGTCATCTGTCTATCTATCTATCTATCTGTCTGTCTGTCTGTCTGTCTATCTGTCTGTCTATCTATCTATCTGTCTATCTGTCTGTCTGTCTGTCTATCTGTCTATCTATCTACTTTATGTCCACTCTATCTATCTATCTATCTATCTATCTATCTATCTATCTACTTTGTGTCCACTCTATCTATCTATCTTTCTATCTATTTCCAGGAGAAGTGTGTGCTTGGTAGACATTTTTATTTAATTATTTGTTTTATTTGATTTGTTTTCCAGGATAATGGTTTTGCAAATATTTTAATGTATTCATTTAATTCTTTATTTTACCAAATTTATTTTATTTAAAATATTGTTATTAATTTCTTAGTTCATTTCTCTGTTTATTAACGATCTCTGTTTGTTGGGCCGTGAGAAATTAGAGACCTGAACATGGGGTTGAAAAAGAACCGAAGCCGGTTCGCGAAACTTCGACATATTCTACATTCGGTGGCGTTTTTTATTTAGCGATGACGTGAAGACTCGCGTGTTCCAGCAACCGCCGCTTCAGGAAATGATGAATTACGTCGTTCGGGAAATGATCTGCAAATTATCTGCTTATTTTCCCCCCAAATCCTTCGATAATTAGAAAGTGAACGTAGAAGCACGGCAACATTTTCTTCTCCAGTGCTTCACTTAGCATTTCAATTAGTATCTGTTTTCGCTTACTCGGTTATTATTAGAGAGCTGACGAAAGTTTTCTCATAGTCACACGGCTCCGTCGCTAGAATAATACGATGTCTTACTGTAAACTATTAAAGCATACCCCAAACCCCTGAGCTCTTTATTAGAGCAGACTTTCTCATTATTTTGGGGTTTATTTTTGTCTAGAACGTGCATTCATGCGGTCAGTCGTTATTAGCTCCTGAGATGCGTTTTGTGATTGCAGAGGAAGCCGAGAGCGTCATGCTGGCTGAAGCGCATCGGCTGGATTTGCCTCACGGACCGCCGACGTTCGAGAGCATCGAGAAAGCGCGCAGAGCAAAATCCCACCTCCCTCCTCTCTCGGAGAAATGAGGGACGCTTTTAACAGTAGTGAGTCGGGAAGTGTGTGTGTGTGTGTGTGTGTGTGTGTGTAGGGGGGATGATAATGAAAATGTTTCTGTACTCTGATGAGGTTCTTAATTCGTCAGAATTTAAACGTATAACTATAGATCATGATTCTGATCCAGCTCAGCTAGCTAGGAGGTCGAAAACCGATAAAGAATCACGGATAAATCTTCAGCCTGACATTTTGGATCAATCGCAACAAAAAACGGATAAGAATGAAATCTTGGCTCTGATTGGTCGATTCTAATATAAATGTGCACTGTTAGCTACGTAGAAAAGCCGAAGTGACACCTTTTTACCTTCGAACGCTTAACTTTCTGCTTGGATTATGTCCTGATTACGTTGCGATACGTTTCCACTTTCAGAGCGGATCGATCCATCGCAGTTCACGAGACTAATTCGGTTAATTCACTTTCGGACCTCAGACACTGCAGTTTCATTTTTTTTCCCCCCCTTTTATTATTTGAAAAATATAATAACTAGGCTTTTTTACAAAATTTAAAGGCGCAATCTGTCATTTTCATCCCCCCTTCCCCCACTGCAATTACAATATTTGATTTTTTTTTTACAAATTTAATTCTGCCCTG
>CM075017.1:23690088-23700088 GCA_037576675.1 Pangasius sanitwongsei | reverse complement strand
TATCACAAGGTCATGATGGCAATACAAAGCTAGTCATTTTACACACACACACACACACACACACACACACACGGCTACAATAATTTGTGATTATTTAATAAGATCATTAAAGGGACGTTTTCTCTATTTAAATGCTTTTAAAGAAATAGACACATCAGCTCTCTTTTCATTTATTCCCTCTTTTAATGTTCATTTTTGTTTGTGAAAAAAAAAATACACAAAAAGTTTGCAACACAAGATAAACCATACAGATTTATCCTACGACTTTACTGTGACAGGACTGAAGGTGACGATTATAAACACCACAACACAAAATAACATGAACATGTGATACAAAATATGAAACAGAAAGGAATCGATTCTTGTACGTATAAAAATCTATCATCGATACAACACAATGAGTAACATTTATATTCACACAGCCGTGTAAAAAAGTACACACATTCCACTTTATCAAAAAAGTTTCAGTCAAAGAAGGAAAGTTTTATGGTTTAGTTTTTCTTGGCCTGCTTGTCTCGCTGTGATTTATGACTCGGGGTAGAAAACAATGTCGTCACGCCGTTTAAATAAACCTGGCTCTGATGATGAACGACTGAAATGCAGAATGAAAAGAACAGCGTCAGAAAATTGGAGAATTAAAACACTACATTATGAATCGTGTTAGAAATCTGATCCGTTATTTGCTGCATTTTCTCGCCCACAGAGCTTTGTTCAGGAATGTTCAGTCTCGAGTCAGACTCGAGTACGAGTCGACTCCTTCAGTTGTTCGTCAGTACAGAGAAGATTTTCAGCTATAAGAAGAACAATCACGAGTCAAAACATCGCAAATGGGAGCCGAAAGAGTCGATTCTTATTGGTGAACTGAGTCAAATCAACTGACTCACTGAAAAGGACTGGAATTCCCAACACAGAGTCGAGTCAGAGTCGAGTCAGTGAGTCAGGAGTCATGAGTCTTTCCTAAAATGAAATGAAACCTTATGCACACTTTCCAGACCAACAAACACACACTGCTTTCTTGTTATAGAGTGTAATAAAATGGTGTAGTGTAAAGCTGCAACTTGGACATTTAAAAAAAAAAAAAAACATTAAAAAAAGTATCACAAAATTCTTCGCAGCTGCCATTAACGCTCCGGCTGATGAACACTGACAGATGGTTTTTGATGAATGAAACATGTTTCACACACACTCACACACACACACACGCACACACCCACCCTCACACACACACACACACACCCTCTCTCTCACACACACACCCTGAGAATAAAGTATACACACTTAAAAAAAATCAGTGTATTGTTTTTACACATTGAATCCTCAACTGCATGTCGTCATAGCAACCGCTGAAGTAACAGACACAATGCAAATTTATGTTAGATGAAACAGGAGCGATGGAGTGACTTGGATAAAGGCTGCGTCCTAATAACACTCAAGTGTACTCAGCATTCCTCCCTCAGTCGCCCCACTCCCCCTCTCTCTCTCTCTCTCTCTCTCTCTCTCTCTCTCTCTCCCTCTCTCAGAGAGATTACGTCAGTGGCGCCGCCCGGTGGATGATGCCGTGTGTTCATTCCTCTTTACTCTCTCTGATGGAGTCGACGGTGCGACCAAGAGACCTGAACGACGGCCTCTCGCTTGGATCAGCCGCCCAGCATTCCTTCATCACACACTGAACCTGAGGAAGAGGAAGAGGAAGAGAAGAAAAATACTGAGTGACGAGGTGGTGCGATGAAGCAGAGTTACTGCTGATTATTTTCCTTATAACAGCAGTGTTTTATTCCTCTTATACCACAGCAATTTACTAATGATCACAGGATTTTATTTATTAAACAAAGACGTTGTCGTATTTTTTTTTATCCGTTTATAGTTACATTTAATGTTGTGGAACGTCCGTGAAACAAGTTCTCACTTGAAATCGTTCCCTCACCAGCCTCTCGGTTTTCTCTCTCTTGAAACGCAGCTTGTCACGTTACCGAGAAACCGCAAAGTGTAAACTTAAAGTTACAGCTTTACCTCTGACTGTTACAAAGCGCTGACACTGGAGACTCCTTCCATAAACGTCTCCTTACAGAAAATTTCACCAGATCAACGATTTATTTAAATCCGTTTATTATTAGTGGAGCGTCCGCTGTACACGTCCCTGTGAATGAGCTGTTGCTATAGAAACGATAACGCATTAGAACGAGCGCATTAATATAACTCCAGAGCTGCTGTTCTAGAGAATTCATCAACACCTTCTGACCAATCAGAGTCCAGAATTCAACACTGAGCTGTGATTTAACATCAAATTATTTGTTTGTGTGTTAAAAATACTTTTTCAAAAATGTCACAGGACCCTTTATGACACTATAAACATCATGACTGTGTGTTTGTATGTGTGTGTGTGTGTGAGTGTGTGTGTGTGTATGTGTGTGTGTTACCTCAGCGGGGCAGCCCTGAGGAGCAGGAAGTCTGTAGCTGCCTTTAAGCAGACTGATCAGGTGATAAACGATCATCTGTCCCTGTTTATCAAGACCCATCCTCTCCATAAACACCTGAGAGAGAGAGAGATAATGTGAGATAGACAGCGAGAGACAGAGAGAGAGAGATAGACAGGGATAGAGAGACAGACAGAGGGAGAGAGAGATAGGGATAGAGAGACAGAGAGAGAGATAGACAGGGATAGAGAGACAGACAGAAAGAGAGAGACAGACAGAGATAGAGAGACAGACAGAGAGAGATAGACAGGGATAGAGAAACAGACAGACAGGGATAGGGAGACAGAGAGAGAGAGAGACAGACAGACATACAGAGATAGACAGAGAGGGATAGAGAGAGAGACAGACAGAGGGAGAGAGAGATAGGGATAGAGAGACAGACAGAAAGAGAGAGAGAGACAGAAAGAGAGAGATAGACAGGGATAGAGAAAAAGACAGACAGAGAGAGATAGACAGGGATAGAGAGAGAGAGAGAGAGACGGGGATAGAGAGACAGACAGACAGGGATAGAGAGAGAGAGAGAGAGAGAGAGAGAGAGAGAGGGATAGAGAGACAGACAGAGGGAGATAGAGAGAGGGATAGAGAGACTCACAGCAGGAGGGCTGCAGTTCTTGTCACTGTAGGTGAACAGTTCATACAGAACGACTCCAAAACTCCAAACATCCGACGCCACTGAGAACTTACTCTCCATCAGAGACTCAGGCGCGTACCTTCATCACACACACACACACACACACACACACACACCATCACATATATACACGGTTTATACTTATATGTATTATTATTATTATTATTATTAATAACATTAACATTTCCTCACCAGAATATGGGACTCTCTCCAGGCTCCTTCACCGTGTAGTAGTCTTTATCCTGAGGAAGAACCTTGGTCAGGCCGAAGTCTCCGATCTTCACACGCATTTCACTTTCCACCAGAATGTTCCGCGTGGCCAAGTCTCTGTGGATGTAACGCTTAGAACCCAGATAATCCATCCCCTGTAAAACACACACACACACACACACAATGCACAGCGTCAGCATGAAGAGAAACAGTTGTAGTGGATTGTGACATTGTGGTTGTGTGTGTGTGTGTGTGTGTGTTGCCTGTGGTTCAGAAGATGAAAGTGTAATACAGCACAGTGAGCGTAAAATGAAGTTTTGCTCTAAGCTTTTCAACACATCTCTGCCCTCTAGTGGTCATAGGCACGAAGTGCAGTTATTAATTCACTGTGTCCTAATGGCCGAGTCTGCGGACTGCAGATACAAATCTGTGCGTTTCAGTGCTTTAGTGTTTGAAACAGAAAAGCAGGTAAGAGTGAATAATACTGTCTGAATATTACAAATAACAAATAATAACTTTTTTGTGCTTGTGTGCTGAATAGTGAACATTTTGTGCAGTGATGTGTAATACAATCACATTTTTTCTACATTTAAAATGTATCTAATACAATGCGAATGACTGAATATCTATTAATTACATATATATATAAAAAAAAATCCATTATAACCAGTTTTAAGTTATGTTTCCTGATTTGAGCAAAGATTTAGCTGGTTTCACATCTATTTAAGGTTTAAATGAGAAATTTATTATTGTGCTTATTTCCTCTCATTAAACAACTTCATCTGCCATTTTCTGGAAAGGAAAGTGATCTTGTGCTGATAAAATAATACCGACAACGCAGAGGTTTTAGCTGAAGGGAAGTGGACAAGATTGTGATAAACGGTAAGTGTAAACGTGTGTGTGTGTGTGTGTGTGTGTGTGCGTACTTTGCAGATCTGTGAAGCGTAGTGCAGCAGTTTCTTGTGATCGAAGCGCTCTTTGTTTTTAGCGAGGTATTCCCTCAGACTGCCGAATGGAAGGTACTCCATCACCAAGCGCAGGTTTTTACGACCTAAAAAAAAAAAGGAAAGAGGATGAAAAAATTAACAAAAAAATCCAACAGACACTTGATAACAACTTTCTCCACCAAAACATCACTGTTAGTTGTTGTATTCTTTCTTTATTTTTCCTTTACACAAACTCCACACTGAATCGATCTCAATTTTAAATAATATAGTTGAATAATAAGAGGAAAATTTGTGAATGTGTGTGTGAGAATGTGTGAATGTGTGTGTGTGAGAATGTGCGAATGTGTGTGTGTGAGAATGTGTGAATGTATGTGTGAATGCATGTGTGAATGTGTGTGTGCGAGCCTCGCCTGCAGTGTAACACACTCCTTTGTATTTGACGATATTCTCGTGCTGTAGTGATTTGAGGATCTCGATCTCTCTCTCGAAGTCGCGCAGGTGTTCGGCGGTGCTGTGCTGCAGCTTCTTCACCGCTACGACCTCACCGGTGTTATCCTGCAACGGGTCGTAACGACACTTCTCCACACTGCCAAAGTTCCCCTACACACACACACACACACACACACATGGAATATTTAACAAACATTTCAGCTTCACCATACTTCATTTGTGGACTTTCTGGCTCTACATCAGCCAATCAGGTTGCCAGACAACTTTTCGCTGACATCCATGTTTTTTTTCTGACCAATCAGCACAAATGTGATCAACCAATCAGCTTAAGCTTTATAAGCGTCGCACGTCAGGTTGGCAGGTTGTCATTTTTTTCGCGCAAAGTCAGACTACTTTGGCGCTGCTGGTGTTTCGGCGATCAGGACATTTTAACAGCGTCGCCCGCACTACTGAAGCGTTTGTTCGCAACCGAAAGTACAAAACTACAAAGAGTGTGTGAGCTTTTAAACTCATGAAGGCGGATTCATTTATTTCCCTCCACATCGAGACGACATCTGCGATTAATCTCCACATTAAAATGATTAACATGTTTTTACCTTTCCGAGCTGCTGCAGGAAGATCAGGTGTCGCGGCTCGAACTGAGTCGGCTCCTGGCTGTCAAATGCTCCGGAGAACCCGAACCCGCGGTTCCTGAGGGGGAGAACATCGTTCTCTACCAACAGCTCGTAATCTGAGAGAGTGAAAAAGACAAAGACAGAGAGATTCTCTGTGTTATACTGACCACAACAAGAAAAAAAAATCACGAGTGAAATGCAAGTAAATGCAAGTAGCTGAAATGTACAGTATAAAAGCGATAATTTATACGCATCGCAGTGTTGTGTAGAGCTGTGTAGAGCTGTGTAGAGTTGTGTAGAGTTGTGTGTACCGGGGGTGAAGAGGCTGTTCAGGTCTCGGATGACGGATCTGAACGATGGACGCTGGAACGGTTCGTAATCCATACAGTTGTTAATCAGAGTGGCCAGTTCTGTCCATTTGGGTGCAGAGAGCTGATGTCTGTCCTCATAGAACAACAGCTTCTGTACAACACACACACACACACACACACACACACACACAGAGTGTTAGTTATCTGATGGCTATAGCTAGTTGATGGAAAGTGTGTGTGTGTGTGTGTGCGTTACCTTGGAGGAGTCGTAGGAGCTGAGTGGTTTCTCTCCTCCGGTGTAAATCTCCCACAGCGTGGTGCCGAAGCTCCACTTGTCCGTGGCTAAGCTCAGGTTCCTCTGATCCTCCACACACTCCGGAGGAACCCAGGGGATGCGCTCGATCAGAACTACACACACACGCACACACACACAGGAAGACAAAGAAATGGAGCAGTAGGTGACGACTAGGAGAAAATCGCTTTACTCTGATAAAGGGTATAGTATGTAGTGTGTGTGTCTGTGTGTATGTAGTGTGTGTGTGTGTGTGTGTCTCACTCTCTCTAGGCTGAACTGAGATGCTGATTCCTGGGTCACTCAGTTTAATGAAAGGTGGAGTGTGTGTCTTTCTGTCTTCCTCTCTAGCGAGCAGAATGTTTTTAGCACACACATTCCCATGGATCAGGCTCTTATCCTCCTGCAAATACAAAACACACACACACACACACACACACATCATGATTAAACGACACCACTGACGTGTAACCACTGGATTGTCATTTCAGATGAGCTTGTGTGCTGAACTCATTTATATTACAGATGTGATGTTCACCTGAAATTAAATCTTTCTCTCTCTCTCTCTCTCTCACACACACACACACACACACACACACACACACACACACACACATCATGATTACACCACACCACTGACATGTGATCTGTACACACTGTATTTTATGCACAACTTAAAAACAGGATTGTCATTTCAGATGAGTGTGTGTGCTGAATGTGTGCTTAATATTACGGATGTGATGTTTAACTGAAATTAAAGCTCTCTCTCTCTCTCTCTCTCTCTCTCTCTCTCTCTCACACACACACACACACACACTGTGTGACTCACCAGGTAATGCATGGCCCAGGCCAGCTGCTTGGCCACCTCCAGCTTCCAGGTGATGTTGATGGAGCTGCGGTTCCTCTTCAGGTACGTATCCAAGGAGCCAAAGCGCACAAACTCCTGAACCATGATGTCTGAGATGCAACACACACACACACACACACACACACACACACACAAACATCATGACATCAAATTCAGAAGTTCAAATGTAGGCGAGTGTGAACTTTAACCAGCAATTTTAAAACTTACGCTCCTCTGTGCACACACAGATCCCGTAATTCAGCAGCAAGTGCTTATGGGAAATCTGACTCATCATACTGGCTGCTTCAAAGAAGGACTGAGAGAGAGAGAGAAAGATTTACTATATTACACACACACACACACACACACACACACACACTAATCTGTTAATCGGACCTTACGATGTTTTTATTTCTCATGATACCTCAGTGTAGTTGCGGTGGCTCTTGTCCAGCACCTTCATCACCACTTCCATCTCATGCACCCCATAATCTCCCAGCTCCCTCCTGATTCCGCGGAACACCTGCGTAAACGTGCCCTGTCCCAAACTTTCCGTCTGAGAACACGCACACACACACACACACACACACACCATATATCTTTAAAGGGTTTCCAAGTAAAATCAAGGAGGTCTGAGGGATGAAGTTCCAACACTAAGGTTCCAGTTAAAGGTTCCAGCTAAAGTTCCTGGGCTAAACATCCTTGACTAATGTTCCAAGGCTAAAGATCTTGGATTAATGCTTCAGAGCTACAGTTCCTAGACTAAATTTTCCTGGGTGAAAGTTACTAGGCTAAACTCCCAATACTAATGTTCCTGGGCTGAAGTTCCAGCACTAAGGCGATAAAGTTCCTAGACTAAAGTTCTTACCATTTGCAAGTCCTCTCTGTGGATTTTGTGGAAGACCATCTGAGTGTGTTTGAGGGGTGATGGAGAGAATGGAACATCTGAGACCTCACCACTCCTGCAGATTAACAAGTTCGACTTATCTGCAGAGAGGCAGAGAGAGAGAGAGAGAGAGAGAGAGAGAGAGAGAGACACACACACACACACGCACAGAGAAATGTTTTTTTACGTAATAGCCACTGTAGCCTGCTACTTCTCTCAATCAGCCAGCAACACATTTTCAGTTCTACAGAAGGCAGAGAGTGACCCGTATGTGACCTCTGACCTTTGTTCCTAGGAGGGCAGCACTTGGTGAACTGGAAGATGTGACCCTCAGAGCGCAGCGCTTCCTTCTGGTAGCGGTGCAGGAGCTCACTCAGACTGCTGAACACACACTTCGCTCCACTCAGCACAAACTCACCCTCCAGATTACGCACGATCTGACAGTGCTTATACTCAAACACACTGTCGTACTGCGCACACACACACACACACACATCAGTTTACTCTATAATTACACCACAAAGGACAGGAAGTAGTTTATACGACATACTCACCCCAACCACGAAGGACAGGAAGTACTTGTCGTAGTCTTTAGGGCTGCAGCGCAGGATGTACATGCCTTTAGCGTTGTCACAGCGACGGAGACGGCTAATGGCAAACTCCATCCTAAAGCCAGAGACATATGATCAGCTGTGGTTCTGAGTGTGTGTGTGTGTGTGTGTGTGTCAGCTGTACTGATATTAAATAAGATGTCCTGATGGAATAGGACACAACCCTACTAAGTAGTGCGCACTACAAGAGGGTGAAACTCACGAGACAGGGCCGTGGCAGTTACACTGAATGGCCTCCAGCAGTCTAGGGGGCGCCACCTCTTTGCACAGGTAATGATGAGCATCCGTGGTGAGTCTGTAGTAGCCGTCGATCAGGGAGACGAAGGACAACGCCTCGGACAGAGATGAGAACTCCAACTCCTGAAACGAACGAGACAGAGAGAGAGAGATTAGAAAAGGATAAGGAACTTGTGCAGTAACAGTTCTCATTAATGATTTAAAATTCAAAAATGCAGCTTACTGCAGGACACTGTAGGACTGTAGTGTAGGACACACGCTAACAAGGTAAAAAGTGTGTGTGTGTGTGTGTGTGTGAGAGATACCAGTGTCTGGCTGTCTTGTCTGTTGATGGTGACGATGCGACTCTCGACAGAACCGTCTTTGCTCGCCTGCTTAATGCTGATATCAATAACATCAGGGAAATCACAGTACACCTGCAGATCCTAGAGAGAAAGAAAGAAAGAAAGAAAGAAAGAAAGAAAGAAAGAAAGAAAGGCATACAGACACAGACAGACAGCAAGACAGACAGAGAGACCCACAAAGAGTAAGTATCTGTATCTGTGTAACTACTCGCCTGTCTGTCTGTCTTTCTGCCTGCTTCTCTGTCTGTCTCTCTGTCTGTCTGTCTGCCTGCTTCTCTGTCTGTCTGCTTCTCTGTCTGTCTGTCTGCCTGCTTCTCTGTCTGTCTGTCTGCTTCTCTGTCTGTCTCTCTGTCTGTCTGTCTTTCTACCTGCTTCTCTGTCTGTCTGTCTGTCTGTCTTTCTGCCTGCTTCTCTATCTATCTATCTACTTTTCTATCGGTCTGTCTTTCTGTTGGTTTTCTGTCTTTCTGCTTCCGTCTGAAATTTTCATATCCACGTGTTGTGTAATCTTTAATAACACTTGATGTTATTGTGTCTGTAACTTTAACGGACTCTTCGCTAGTGAACAGTATTATGGGATGTGCGTAAGACACGTTACATAAGTCTTCACTGTTGTGACATTGTGTATTTTCTTCTATCATACACTCCTATCACATAGTGTTAATTCTCAGTTACGCTTCTTAAAAAAAAAAAAAGATTTTATGTGATTAAAAAAAAAAAACAAAAAAAACAAAGGCTAAACTTCTTGGGCTAAAGTTCCAGGGTTAAAGTTCCTGGACAATTGTTACAGAACTCCCTGTACAGGGCTACGTTAGGATGTTGTCTACCTGTCCGTCTCCAGTGTCTTTCCCCTTGGTCCACTGGATGCCATGTTTGCCAGTGACGACGATGGTTACCATGCCGACGATGGGCTGTGAGACGTAGAAGCGTTCGGTGTAGAACGCGGGCTGCAGAACCTCTAAACTGGCCACGTACTTCAGCATGAGCTCGGTGACGGGCGCTCTGCAGCGCCGCAGACGCTCCACAAACCGCCGGAACCGATAACGGATCCGCTTCCTCGTCACGATGTGGTACCGCTGGATGTGAGCGCGGATGGCCTTGGGCAGGAAACTCTTATAGCTGCACGTGTGTGTGTGTGTGTGTGTG